>APFE030447308.1:251202-280031 GCA_000404065.3 Pinus taeda
TTTCTTCCTCCATTGCAGGAGGTAGAATCTAGATTCTCCGAGCTCTGTTCTAGTGATGTTTGTACGGTGTCAAACCATTTGGCTCCAGCACACGTTCGTGCCAAAGGTAATATGTTGGTGATTTCAAAAACAACACCTATAAACATCTCTAGGGACCCTAACACGATAGAGAACCTCTTCATCGAAATTGAGTGTTCCCCTGAAGAAATTCAAATTTATACCGACCTGTTCAAAGAATTTCGGGATGTATTTGCTTGGTCTTATGAGGAAATGCCTGGCATTGACCCATATATAGTTCAACATGAGATCAAGACGTACGAAAACGCCAAACCTGTCCGTAAGAGGCTTCGGCCGGTCAACCCTAGGAAAGCAGCAGCTATCAAAGCGGAAGTGGAGAAGCTACTAAAGGCAGGTTTTATATACCCTGTTCCTCTTACTGATTGGGTTTCTAATCCAGTCCCTGTAGATAAAAAGCAAGGAACAATCCGAGTATGCATTGATTTTAGGGACCTAAACAAGGCTTGTCCTAAAGATAATTACCATACGCCATTTATTGATCAGATTATCGACGAGTGTGCAGGTAATGAGATTTTTTCCTTCATGGATGGATTCTCTGGTTATAATCAAATTTCTATCCATCCTGAAGACCAGCATAAGACAACCTTTATATGTCCCTATGGTACCTTTGCATATAGAAAGATGCCTTTTGGTCTTAAAAATGCTAGAGCTACCTTTCAGCGGGCCATGTCATATGCTTTCCACGACATCAAGCATGTCATCGAAGCATACTTAGATGATCTCGCTACTCGTTCTTGAAAGAGAACTGATCACCCTAGCCACCTTCGAATGGTTTTCAAATGATGTCGTTTTTATAAAATCTGGTTGAATCCCAACAAGTGCATTTTCACGGTTATGTCCGGTCGGTTGTTAGGGTTCATTGTGCCAAATGAAGGGATTCAAGTTGATCCCTTCAAGGTTGAGGCAATAGTTTGGTTTCCTCCCCCGTCCTCAATTCGTCAACTTCAAAGTCTTCAAGGGAAGGCTACTTTCTTAAGGCGGTTTATAACAAACTACGCCGAGATCACCAAAGGATTCATGTGGTTGTTACGGAAAGGAGTTCCATTTGTATGGGACGACTTTGCACAATGATCGTTTGATGCTTTGAAAAAAGAATTAGTCTCTACCCCACTTTTGAGTCCACCGGATTATGGCAGAGACTTCCTTTTCTATCTCGCGGCAGCAGAATCCACCATCGGTATGGTTCTGGTTCAGGAGGACGATGCTCTCACTGAGCAAGTGATTTATTATTTGAGATGAGGCTTAATAGGCCCTGAACTTCGCTATTCTCCGGTTGAGAAATTGGCCTTGGCAGCTGTCCATGCTGTCTAGCGGCTCCGTCATTACATCTTGCTACGCAAAACTTTTGTCTTAGCAGCGGTCAATCCATTTCAGTTTGTCCTCAGTAGGCGAGTGCTTGGGCGAAAATATCATAGATGGATAGTCATCTTGCAAGAATTCGATCTCGATTTCTTGTCAGCCAAGTCTAAGAAATCCATGGTTTTCGCTGAGCTAATTTCTGAGCTGCCTTGTGGAGAGGATACTGTTTATGAGGAAAGTTTTCCCGACGAAGTTTTAGGGTTCATTGTGTCAAATGAAGGGATTCGAGTTGATCCCTTCAAGGTTGAGGAAATAGTTCGGTTGCCTCCCCCGTCCTCAATTCACTAAAGGATTCATGCGGTTGTTACGGAAAGGAGTTCCATTTGTATGGGACGACTTTGCGCAACGATCGTTTGATGCTTTGAAAAAAGCATTAGTCTCTACCCCGCTTTTGAGTCCACCGAATTATGGCAGAGAATTCCTTTTATATCTCGCGGCAACAGAATCCACCATCGGTATGGTTCTGGTTCAAGAGGACGATGCTCTCACCGAGCACGTGATTTATTATTTGAGCCGAGGCTTAATAGGCCCTGAACTTCGCTATTCTCCGGTTGAGAAATTGGCCTTGGCAGCTGTCCATGCTGTCCAGCGGCTCCGTCATTACATCTTGCTACACAAAACTTTTGTATTAGTAGCGGTCAATCCATTCCAGTTTTTCCTCAGTAGGCGAGTGCTTGGGGGAAAATATCATAGATGGATAGTCATCTTGCAAGAATTCGATCTCGAATTCTTGTCAGCCAAGTCTAATAAATCCATGGTTTTCGCTGAGCTAATTTCTGAGCTACCTTGTGGAGAGGATACTGTTTATGAGGAAATTTTTCCCGCCACGATGAATGAGGCCCATAAGAAAAGGGTAAAAACGTAGTATGATAAATTGGTCCGTCCTCGAGTCTTTTCTGAAGGCGACCTTGTCTTGGTCTATGACCAAGATAAAGACGCCTTGGGGGTAGGCAAGTTTAAGCCTATGTGGTACGATCCTTTCATTATTAAACGAGTTTTAGAAAAAGGGTCATATGAGTTAATCGATTTTGAGGGAAAAAGGCTGGCAGAGCTCCGAAACGGGCTCTACCTAAAGAAGTACGTTGCTTAAGTAGAAGTTAGGCAATGGCTTCTTTGTATATTATTTATATTTGTACATATATCATCGAGAGTTTTGTGATGTCAACACTTTTTGGTCTGCTGTTGCAGGTGTTGATGGATGACTTGGTTTATTTTGGGTTCGCCGATGGTGCTAGTCGGCACACTCGGAATCTCGCTTCCGCAGCTTGGGTACTTTATTATCCAACTGGTCAATTGATGGTATCAAGAGGCGTATGCATTGGTCCTGCTTCGAATAATATGGCTGAGTATACTGCCGTTATTAATTTTACTATCCGAGGCAATCTCTTATGGGATCGACTCGTTGGTAGTGTATCTTGATTCTCAATTGATAGTGTCTCAATTAAATTAACATTTATCGGTAGGGATCATGTTTATACGCCAGTATTTAAGAGTGAGGTTGTTGCAAAGATCATTTTTTATATTAATTATTGCCATTCCAAGATCTCATAATGGTTAGCTGATTCCATCAAAAACGTCAAAATGTAATATATATATATATCATAAAAGTATCTCGAATGTACATATGTTGTCCAAAAATATACAAAATTGGGACTCAAATGCCCATAATCATATCCGGCATATCTAATGCCCTGGCTCAGGATGAGCGGCCAAGTAGTTAACTATCGTGTTGGCCACACGCCGAAAAGTGCGAACCCAGTCACGTGGCATGCCAACCACATGACGCTGCATATCCTCCGGAAGGTCCTCTATAGCAGCCATCAGTACTCGACAGCTCAGTCTAGTCAGGTGTCGCTGGACATTGTGTAGAGTCCGTTCCGTCTCAGCAGCTGCATCTTCGGCTCCTCGGCTGCGTCGTCTGTGACGTGGGAGTCCATCTGGTCGTACTGGCCCAATGTCTGGATCATGATCATCATATTAGTCATTTGAATCTCATCAAAAAATGTTTTTCAAAATGCATCATTATATTTGAAAATCCAAAAAAATCATAAAATAAAAAAATTCTTACCGATCTCGCCCCACGCTACATCTGGCGGTAATGCTAGGTCAGGATCTCCTCGGAAGTCCAGCCCGGCATAGGGGTAGTCATCTATGGCGATGATCTGCTGATCCCACTAGGTGAAGAAATCATCGTTGAGTGCAGTCCTAGGAACCTCCCCACCCCCTAGACATTTCATCAGATCAGCCCACCGGCCCATGCGTGGATCGCGTGGGGCGCTGATGGAAGCTACTACCCTGGGGCGGAGTGCGGGAATCCTCTCAAAGAAGAAGGTGCACAAGATAGTCCCGTAGCCGAAGTTTTTGGTCTGTCCCCTCTTAATGGAAGTGAGCTGGCTCTTCATGCTGGCCAAAAGAGGAGTACACCAGTCAAACACTGTGGTGAGACAATCCACTGCCATGCTCATGTTGAGCCATGATGCCTGATGCAGTGAGGATGATCCGTTCACTTGAGCTATGGTGAACAGGATGATCCTTAGCGATAAACTCTCCACGTGTGCAATGGAGATCTGGCTCCCAACTTTCTTGGGATGTCCTGGGCAGTAAATCTGTACATAGTCCTCTATGGTGAGGCTACTCCGTGTCCTACCCCGAGACTGTACTACCTCTCCCCTTCAGGAAAGGCCCGTGATAAAATATATATCCTCCACTTCCACTCTAAGTGGCATCTGATCAATCATGAAGGTTTCCTCATCGACATTCCAATATTCAATGAGAAATTCAAGCAGTCGCACATTGGCTTTCATGTTCGGCAGTTTGAAGAATTTTAGCAAACCGCATCCTCGTAAAGCATCCAAGGCTTGAGGATCATTCATAACTTCATTATCAACCGCTGCATGTTCTCTTTCACGCCATGTGATTGGCATCCTGAAAAGAAATTGAAGTTTCAACCATTAGTTTTTATTAAAATTAGCTCACGGCGTATACGTGGGTTACTGTATACACAGTCGCGTATAGGGCCCGCGTGTACGCGGGTTTCATATTATCAACCCGCGTATACGCCGTGACAGAATTTTGATCAATAGTTCAACGGTGAAACATCAATGGAAAATATTAAAACTAATCACAATGAATGTCAAGCTAAGTGTAAGGGTTACCTGGAAGATTTTGAGGAATTTGAACGGTCGAATTTGACGCACGATAAATTTGCTCTCCAACTCAAACGGTAACAATGGTGAGTCCAAAATCCTTTTTATAAGTTCCAAAAATGCAAAATTTTTTCAAAATTTCATTTTGTTTGGTTTCATGTGACTTTTAACTTGGGAGCTTGGAGTGTCGAGATTGGTTTGCTTTTCAGGACATTTTGGACATTTTTCGACTTTTTCGAGATGGTTCCATGACTGCTGACCCGTCATGGCGGGTATCGTTTTTTCACTGGCATATAGGTTAGGGACATCATTTTTCCATTGCATCATGCATACTAGCCTCCATCAGTCGATACATCTGCCATAGGGTCAATCCCATCGTGTTATGGTTCGTAAGCCATCTTCACTCGCCGATTTTTAAATCATGACACAATGGTAGAGCCATCCTTTACATGGGCATCGTAGCTAGCACCTCACTGACATTTGCTGCCCATGCCGCTTCAATTTGAGTAGGCTCGAGAGTCCTCTGTAGTCCGCCATGACTTATGCATTGAAGAATCATTCCTCTTAGCTTCTTCGCTTTGTTCTAGCCTTATACCCTAGAGGCTCCTTTGTGTTGAGTTGTACTACTGCATTGCATGTTGACCATTTGCACCTTTTGGCCGAGAGCCGGCTTCACTTAGACTCGTGTTGAAGCCAAATTTTGACCATGACAACTGCAAAATCAACCTTGCATACCTTTGACTTCTGCAACTTGACACACCTTGACCCGTGGAAAGAACACACCTTTGAGTGTCACAGACCAGTTTTCGCCTCCCTGCATTGAGCATAGGAATGTTCCACTCCCAGGAACTAGATCATCTATTTCATCGACACTCGTTCTTTCCACTGTACCATAGCATTCTTTTATTCTTTTTCGAGCTTAACAGAAAAAGACAAAAAAATTAAATATTCCGAAAAGAGCGGGAACGGGGCAGTATTTCCATTTATTATTGGCAGCTAGAGTCAGTCGTGTTGCCCTTGAACAAAACACTCAAAAGCAAAGTCTCCTCCGTTGGGTGGGATTTAGTTTGACTTAGGAAAGCCTTAACCTTTGTTATAGATTCAGTTCTCCCCCGATTGGTTATCTCTTCCAATCATATGGAGGGTTCATTTGTGCCTCCTGCATGACAAACTTATAAAGATTCATCATATGCTGCCATAGTCACATTGAGTCGTGCTTTGTTCAAGGGAAGTTAGCCTGAGTCGGCCTCTTTGCGGTGTCTCTTGAATCATTTTTCAGTCGGCCATCCCAGTTGTCAGTGTCATGTCTATCATCACATCAGTTATATTGGTCCTTTACTCGTGCCGGTTTGAGAAGGTCCCCATTGACTTCTTGCTGGTGGGTCTTGTCCTTATCGACGACGACATATTGCTCTGAGGATAGGCCTAGTGCTGCACCCTAGCCCTATTTTCATTATAGATAGGTTACCTTGTGCTCAGCATCGATCAGTATCATGGGTCTTTGACTGAGTGGTTTCCCTTGTGTTCGACGTCAACTTACATTATCACACATTGGGATTCGTTCAGTACCTTGGTTTCCATTTGACCCTATTGGTGGATACCTCGCCTATGTGTCAGCTTTCATTATTGGTTGGTTCAGAGGGTTTCTGCCATGCGCTAACCACATCTTGTGTACACCGGAAACGTACTTCGGTTCGGTTACTACATCTTTTTTGTCCGATTCCTTCCACATTATTGCCTACGGGTTACACTCGCGCTAGATTGATGAAGGATGCCTTAATGCCTTCCTTCTAGTGGATCTTTCCCTATTGACTCTGACTCATTGCTCTGGGGCAAAGATCTAGAGTCCATTTGGCAGTACCCTGGGGTTTGCAGTCATTAGTGGCAGATCCTTTGCTATCGACAGTGGGAAACCATCATTGTCTCCTGATCGATAGATTCTTACAGGTGTTCGACTCTAGCTCATTTATTCGCACTTGTTGGTTTGTACTGGGTACCTTGACGCTCATTATCATTATCGGTGAGTAGTCTCTCATTTGTTAACGGTATACATCAATGACTGGTAATCAAACGATTTCTCACATGATCAACTTCAGATCATTTATTCCCATGGTGTAGAAATGTACCACGACGGTCGGTGAAGACCTTAGGTTGTATCAGCATTCATCGGTTCACTTGACAGTTGCTCCTGTTGCTGCTAGTTGATACCACTCCACCTTATATGTTGCAGTCAGTCATGGCGACATTCTATATGCTGGCACCTGAGTTTGCAGTGTAGTACCGTCCTTTTCCATCATGTTCAATTGGTACCTTTTGGGATCAATCTTTGATATCAGTGATCCGTTGTATTTCTCAGCATCATTTACAGTTTTATATGTGATATTCAGACATGTACTTGTTCGATCATGATCAGATGATCCATTATGTATTTTCCAGTCATTTATACTTGTATACTTAGTGGATCTGCTTGTACTTGATATGCAGACATGCTTTTCTTTCTCTGAGCATGGGTATGCCCGCCTCAGACGGTGTTTCTTTCTGATCTCATTTTGTGGCTTGGCAGGCTGAATTCTGGTGAAGTACTCCTCGGCTTTTGGCAGATTTCCTTTCCATGTACTTGCTTAATATATTTCGGCCATCATGTGGCCCTTCTGACCTCATATATTAGGGGGCATCTGTTATAGCTCCAAATCTCACTATTATGGTTTGTGATGCTGCACTCATGGCCTAGGGCAACCCCTCCTTCCAGACCTGGTCCCAAATTAAAAAAACAGTGTTTTATTCCTTGTACGCGACATTTCCCTGAGTTAAACGCATATATACGCGGGTCCATATATGCCCAACCCGTGTATATGTATTAAAACACTTAAAAAAATATAAAACTCCTTATTTTCGGGCAGAGATCGCGGGTTTTACCTGCTGATCACCTGTTAGTTCCTGTGGCCCCAACTGTTCCCAACCAATTCCTAACTAAAAAACTACTTTGGAATTGGCATAAAAAGACATCAAAGGGAAGGCCTAAGAGAGGAGAGAAGAGAGAGAAAGGTTATTATACTGAGATTTTCCCCTGACCAGGTTTGAAGACCCTTGTGCTTTCTGCACTTCCCCCATTTGTACAGGAAACCCTTGTTTCCTTGTGATTTGATGTTCATCCACTTGTTATGGCATCATGGAGTGAGTCTTGGAAGGAGATATGCTAGAGGCTTGAGGCGGGACGGATCCGGAAGGAAGTTGTGCTTGGAGCCTGCGAAAGGTTGCTCAGGTGATATTACTCCTTTTGTACTTTCTATTTGTCTATAATAAAGAAACACGTCTTGATTCCCGATATGCTTCTTCTTTATGTTTATGATGTTCATGTATGAATGGTTGTTTAAAGTTCATAACTAACTTCCTTCTTTTATAACATAAAGATGATTCTTGTATAAATCTTTGTCCATATACTGTTGCATTCTCTGGAATTGTTGGTTTTGCAGGGCAAAGGAGCGAAAGGGATGTGAAGAAGGGTTTGGACCCTTGAGGAACTACCCGAACGTAGGACCTAAGGTACATCCTTCTTACTTTAGAATTAGCTTTTGCTAGTATAATGGTTGTGTGTATGCATGTTTCTTTGTTTAGACAACTTTCAGTCTGCTAGGGTTCCACCCAAAAGCCCTAGGGGATCAAATCCCTCAACATCAAGACTCAGGGAGGAACCATACAAAAAATGGTTGAATCAAACACATAATCAATTTCCACTATGCCTAAATTCACCAATTAGGAATGACTACAACAATAATAGTTCTTCATCACAAGTTGACAATGGAGACAATCAAATAGAGGTTTAGAATGGATGACTACTTACAGGATACGACTATCATGGAGGCAATGTTTTTATATGCATTTCGGAATGATGAGCTAGAGGATGATGCTCATATCACTGATACCTCATTCAAAAGTCTGAAATCTTCTCCCACCACCTCTCTTTGGACTTGGTGGCAAGTCAAAATCTACACAACAACGGACAATGATGTTGTTGTACAAATTGAGATCAAAATTTGGCATGTCCAATGCATGTTTCTAGGCAATATTTAGGTAATTCATTTGCATGATCAATCAAAGCCCTTATATTTCGAGAAATTTTATCACACAATCAACATTAAAAATAGTTGATTTTACAAACGTTAAATATGGACATTGTACAATTATATTCCCCCCCAACTGCAAGTTATTCAAAGATAAGGTTCTTCCAACTGATAATGTCTTGTTGGGTAGTTGTAAAGAGGCAAAGTGGTTGCTGAAAATGTTGGGTGTTGTGTACATATCATATCATGCACGTCCAAATGATTGTATTCTATATAGAGGAGAATATATAGAAAAAGAAATATGTCTGAGATGTGAATACCAACAAATTCAATAGCCATGAACCATATAGAGGATACATGGCATGAAAAATTTGAGGATAAAGTATGAAGTCTACGAATCAACATAGCCATGGATGGCGTCAACCCAAATTCCCTCCAAAGCACCAACTATTTTGTTTGGCCTATAGTAGTTATAAATAACAATACCCCCCATGGTTATTCATGAAGAATAAAAAACTTATGTTGGCTCTCATAGTTCCTAGTAGAAGTGAAGAATATGGATGGCTACTTACAACCATTGGTAGATGAATTGAAGGAATTATGGGAAGGGATACATGTGTATGATATATCAAGACCCATCACAACTGAGAGTTTTATGTTGTATGGCATATGTGCTTACACCATACATGATTACCAGGCTTAGGAGTTTTCTTTGGTAAATTACATTTTTATTGATTTGTTTATATATGTAACAATATTGTTTCACATATTAATTTAATTTGTCGCAATTGTTATGATCTTCATGGACGCTAAAGTGGCGACTTGTATGCAATAATTTCATAAGTCTTGTAATAAAAGGGTATCATGGATATAAATGTTGTGGACCTTCTCTAAAGGCTAGGTGGTCCAACCACCTATGAAATCTAATGTATGACTGCTCTAGGGTATTCCTCCCAAAAGAACACCCGCTTTCAATTGTAAACCAGAGAGAACCTAAAGGATTGCAATAATGACACTAGTTGAATGGCTTAAAGCATATGAGAGAGATAAGTAGATGGATTTTTTTTAAATGTTTGATTCAAATGGGGAGCCTATGTTTGATGATCCAAAATTATTCAACACCTATGTTGATAAATTTCCCATTGGGATGAAAAGAAAATTTTCCTTTTATGAGCTCCCATATTGGGAGCATCTTAAGATTTCCCACTTACTATTTAAAAATGTTTCATCTTCTTTATGGAGGCACATATCATCAAAATAAAATGACACAATGGTTGTTAGAATAGATCTTATTTATTCAAAAACTAAAAAGAAACATTGGCCAAGACAAGAAACTAGAGGAGAGGTTGGTCCCTCTTGGTCTTTCAGAGAAAGTGATGTCCCATGGATTTCAAATAAAATTGATATTTGTTTGGCAAAGGAAGTTATAATGAGTGTGAGGGTGCCTTCTTTATATGGGTCTTCACTACGACTTTGCTTCACTATGGAAGACCATTTGTCGAGGTTGAAATCACATGACCATTTGAGCCTTCTAAGAGTACATATGTCAAAAACATGATTTTATTATTTTTTTTAATTTTTATGCAATGAGATATTTTATAATTAATTTTTGTATAACTTACTATTTACTATGCAGTGTCATTAGCTCATACATGGGTGTGTGAACCATGACTCCCCCCAAGAACTATGACACACCATATCTAAATTATTTGCATTTGTACACTGAATCACATCAAAGGAGATTCATATGGCTAGCATTCCATGGTGGCATCAAGAGATAGCTGAGATTGTTTATATGTTTGAGGATGAGTTGTCGACGAGTTTCATGGACGTGTAGGTTCATCTTCTTATTTGCTTGATAGATGAGGTTTGATTAGTTGGGGTGGTTTATTGTCATTGGATGTTTTTTCTAGAGAGGTACATGAAGAAATTGAAAGGTTTTGTTTGACAAAGGGAAAAAACCAAGCGGTCTATGGTAGAGGGGTATATATCGTATTAATTTTTCTATTATGGCACTGAGTACATCAAGCAGATCAACAACATACCAGGCACATCGATTTGGGATGACGAAAGGGATGAATACAAAAGAGAAGGGGAGCTTCTCGAAATGAATGGAAAGAGGCACATGATAAAGAGTAATTGACTTATCATCTGTCAAATTTCTACACAATAGCTATTCACATTGAACTTCATATTAATGCATATTTTGATCTCATACATACTATATAAGTTGGTTGGATTTCATCAGCAAATTTAGAAACTAAAGCCATAAAAAATTCATTCTTTACAATATGGAAGCGACACAACCGTAAGTCACATGGTATGAGAAAAAGAGGAGGAAATGGGATAGTGACAAGAAAACATTCAAACATTTGAATGGTAGAAGCATGTCTTATCCTGATCATTTAAAAGTAAATAAGCTAATGACATGCCCTAACAGTTGTGTTGTTGATCAATTCAGGGAGAAATACGGTGCATCTAGCCATTATCCACGTGCTAAAGAGGATGCTCTAAACCTAGGGATTAGGTGCAGTAACTCGGTAATAATCAAAATTTGTACATTTTCAACTTCATACTACACCTTTGAATTGTAATATCTATATATATTTTATATTTTTAAATTATGTTTAGGTTATTAGACACATGACACTGTGATTTTTTCACTTTTTTATAAGTGAATTTATTCCCATCTATGTGGGCATATGGACATCATGTTTGCACAGAGGATGTCGATGATGGATGCATGACACAAGACTGTGGAGTGGAAGTCGAGATGCTAGCCACCACGATCAAAACCTTATGCAAGGGACATTAAGTTACACTAGAAAGATACAAAAGATCATTCAAGTGGACTTCTCTTCATTCCAATGTGTTATTTTTAGGTGCAAGTGGTGGGACACCTTTGATCAGAATAATGTAAAGGAAGATTGCAATAGTGAGATGATATCTATCAACTCTAGAAAGATATGGCATGAAGCTAAAGAGCCTTAAGTTTTCCCAAAACACTACATCCAAGTGTTTTTTTACCCAAATGTGACAGATAGGGATTGGTGGTTGACATGACCCTAGATCAAAACATATTTTTGACAAAAATAATGTTATCATGCCAAGGGAGGAAGATAATCAGGGTGATGACAATGGAGAGTGATATGTACTTGTGTTAATTCATCATTTATACTATTGTTGTATTTTTTTGTTTTCTTTATTTCACTAATTATGCTGTTTTTTTCCTCTTGTTGGCATTTTCTACAATTTATAAGATTCACAAATGTTTTTACGCATTTTATTTTGCAGTGGAAACATTTTTACACTTAAAAGTATATTGTTTATTTCAAAATCAATATAAATCATCTAGTGATAACTCTATGAGGACTTTAACAATGAAAAAATTGTGTATTGATATGTAAGATTAAATTCTTGACATGAGAGGTAAAGTCATGTTTACTATATTTAAATTCCAATTCTTGCAACATTATGTAAACTAAAAGGAGGTCTTATGCATGTATAAGATATTGATTACATATTTTTATGGACCATAAGAGAAACAAATGAGCTTACATGGATGCATGAGAGGTTTTAATTTTTTCTTCATGGATAATGAAATGATTTTGATTTGTCTTTTCTGATGTGAAGTTTCCCTTGGATTTGCTTAATTTGGCTCCCTTAAGAGTTGGTTCACTTAAAAAATAGGTGCTTATCCACAACCACTGAGTTCAAGCAATATTCTACAACCCCCGGAATTAAAACCCTTCACTACATAGCCCTCAGAGGCAAGCGCTATGACCTAACACTCATCCACTATGCGTGCATGATTCAGGAGTTAAATCCCACATAACAAAAAATGAAAATCCCTTTTAAAATAATTGTTGGCGTGTCCCAGTAGTTATAGCTCGACACGTAGCCTGGGTGTTCCTAATGTTAACTTTCAGGTTAGGCAGTCATCGGGTGAGCTCCACCCACTCCACTCCTACTTGGCATGAAGCCTTTGTGTGCCATACGATATCCTCTAGGTAATCCTTACATCTAGCCTACTACTCTTTATAACACATAACTCCAACGTGCAGTTGAGGTCTCTCCCCCTCGACTATTCCTTCCGAGTGGTCCCGCTTATACGTCCACCAATGTTGATTTGGCCCAATGCTTTACTCTTCCCAATCACTTAGAATTGAGATCAAACAAATCTTCCGGGATGATGTGGCCCGACGTCTCCTTCCTGGTCATGTATACTTGGTATTCTAAGGGTACCTCCAAGTTCGACAACTCCGGCCTGCTGATTATTTTTCTGTCAAGGAATTTTGTCTGAAGACAATCTTGACCCTGACCAGAGAAATTTTTTTCCAAAGGGTTGAATTTGGCTAAGTGTTGACCTTTCTATGTTGATCGTGAATGTGGATCGATTTTACTTTTGCACTCTTTAGATCACTATTCTAGCTCGATAGTCTTTCTAAAGTATTCCTTTGCCTCTCCCGACCTTCTATAGCCACTCAACACAATCGATATACCTCATAGACTTCAAAAAATTAATTTAATTAGAAATATATGCACACGTAGAGTTATAGAAGAAATAGCAATGGATTGCAGAGATCATTCATTTGGCACAAAGCTTTGAAAAATAAGAAATTAGCACACTCGACCTCTCCCAGCCTTGCTCTCGCATGCATTCCTTTTTATTAATAATGTGGCCATAAATACATTTGGTTCAAGATCCAAAATAATAGGATCTTGACTTAACAAATTATCAAACAAATTATTGTCTATCTATGAAACTTTCACAAATAAAAGTGGCTTCCCACCCCCGGATACGTTTTAGCTACATTTGGCTTAATAGCCATTTATTACAACCACACACTCTATACTAACTTAAACTAACTAGATTCCCTCTATAGATTACATAAAAATTAAATTAATTAAAATAAGTGCAAGATGCTCCTACATCATACACCCAAACTTCAAAAATTTCATGGACTCTTGTCCATGAGATCACTTTTGTTGTTTTTCTATAGTAATTCAATAGATGCCCAAGGTCTCCCTTTGTGTGGTTTCCCCATTTAAGCAGACCCATGGTCCACCTACACCATATTGTCTTGGTTGGTTGGAATCACCATAACACAATTGCAAAGCCCTTCATTGGTATTCTTTATTGGATATCTTCAATTGAATGGGTTAGCTCTCCTCTTATCCAAGTAGTCAATAAAAATAGGGTTGTAAAGATGAATTGGAACCAACCCTTCTTCTTTAGGATGACTTGTTCTCTTGGAATTTCAATTCCCGCAACAACATTTTCTAGTATTTTTTCACTGTCATCTCCAGTACCTTCTTTAGATTCCTTCCTTGTGTTGTCCTCTAAATCAAGATATTGTTGTTCATTGCTCTAAATCTCCTTTGCAATGATTAATTCTGTTTTTGATTACTCCTCAACTTTCGCTGGTATCCACTTGTTAATCATCTCATCCTCAAGATTGTCTGAATTTTCCTATTGCTCTTGTTGCACCCACTGCTTCTCACTCATGAAAAATACGCTTGGTTCAACTGTTTCTCTATCCTTTTCAACCTTTATAGGACACAATATATGCCATTTTCCATCTTTCTCAAAGATGTATGTATTCCTTCATCCATCATAATTTACCCTTCGATCATATTACCATGATCTTCCAAGCAAAACATGGCAAACATCCATCTATATAATGTCACACAGAAATTTGTCCTTGTATTTGCCAATCTAAAAATTCCAGTTGACATTACTTGCTTACCATCATCTGTTGACCCTTCTGAAACCATGAGACTCTATATGGTGTAGGATGTGGCATCCTTTCCAACTGCAATATATCCACAATCTCTGTAGAAACCAAGTTATCAGTACTACCATTGTCAACAATCAACTTACAACATTTACCTTGTGCTTTGCAAGTTGCCCTAAGAAAACATATTCTTTGCACGGGTTCATCTACATCCAGTACTTTCTTCAACAATAAAGCTTCTCCTTCTTCTAATGAGTTGATACATTCTTTTGCTACCTTTGGAAGTTCAGGTTCTGGATCAGTTTGTGCTAAATGTGTCCCCTTTTGTTTTCCGATTTTTTCTGGACATTCAAAGGAATAATGTCCCAACTTTCCATGGGTGAAACATGTCACTTGCTCTCCACCTCTACCTCTGCCTCTCAAAGGAGTCCTCCTTCCTCTAGCATCGCTAGTTTTCTTTGGTTTTGTTTGCTGGTTTGAGCTGATAGCTTGTCCCTTTTGTTGTTACTCTTTTGTTCTAACACTTCTTGTTCTCGTCTTCTGACCTTGCTTTCTCATCAACTTCTCCTCATCCTTCAATGCAACCTAATATGCTTCCTCAACAGATATCAAGGACACTAAAATTAATTCATCTTGAATATCAAACCTCAATCCATTGATATACCTGGCAACTCTCTTAGGTGTATATTCTATGTACCCTAATCTTTATAAAATTCCTCCATATACTCCTTGACAATCATCATCTTTTGCTTGAGATTTTGCATCTCTCTAAACAAAATTAAATGATAATCTTTGGGAAGGAACTCACTTTTGAATTTAGCAATCATCATGCTCCAACTCTTGATATTGGATTTTTTCTTCAAGGCCCTTTCTTTTCGTAACAACAAATTTGACTTGCTTGTCTTTTGGCACCTCTGCATACTCAAAATTTGTTCATCACATGATCCAATCTATCAATTCTTCTAGATCCAAATTGCCATTGTATGTAGGTACTTCTACCTTTGACCCGAAACCTGGACCAAAAACCACCTTTAGAAATCAAATTTCTAGGGTTTCTTCAACTCTCTCCTCTTCCTCTTCTAGAAGTTCTTCTTCCTAATTGGTATCTCCTGTGTGATCATGATGTCTGGTAGCCACCATGGCTTCTAGCCTTTGCCTAAGAGTCCTCACTTTGTCCCTTAACTCTGCATTTGCAATTGGTTGACCTCTTCCTCGACCTCTACCTCTTCCAATTCTAAATTCCATTCTTAACAAATAGACCAGTCACAAAATAAATTACAATCAATTAAATCAATCTTTATTTATTTTTTCTAGAGAGCTTACCACTCTGATACTACCTGATGCAAATATGCCCTTAGATTTGCTTAATTTCCCCCCCTTAGGAGTTGATTCCCTTAAATAATAGGCTATTAGCCAAAACCATTGAGTTCAAGCAATATTTTATAGCCCTCAGAATCAAAACCCTTCACTACATAGCTCTTAGAGCCAAGAGCTATGACCTAGTGCTCATACACTACACGTGTATGATTCAGGAGTAAAATCCCATATCAAAAATAATGAAAATCCCTTTTAAAATAATGTTTGATGTGTCTCGGCAATTAGAACTCAATATGTAGCCTAATTGTCAAGTTTGGAAGTGGCCGGGTGGGGTCCACCCGCTCCACTCCTACCCAACGCAAAGCCTTTGTGCGCAATACGATATCCTCCGGGTAATCCTTACCTCCAACATGCTACTCTTTATAATGTATAACTCCAACACATAGTTGGGGTCTCCCCCTCGACTATTCCTTCTAGGTAGTCCCAGTTATACGTCTACCAATGTTGAGTCAGCCTGATGCTTTACTCTTCCCAGTTGCTTAATCTTTGGCTCAAATGAATCTTCCAGGCTATCCCTTTCGGGATGACATGGCCAGATGCCTCCTTCTCGATCACGTAGACTTGTTCTTCTAAGGGTAGCTTCAGCCCGCCCATTAGTTTTTTGTCAACGAATTCTATCTGAAGACGATCTCGGCCCCAACATGAGACACACTTTTCGAAAGGGTTGAATTTGGCTAAGTGTTGGCCTTTATGTGTTGATCTCGACTATGGCTCGATTCGACCTTCTGCAACCACTCAACACAATCGATATACCTTGTAGACTTAAAGAAATAACATTAATTAGAAATATATGCACACACAAAGTTATAGAAGAAATAACAATGGATTGCAGAGATCATTCATTCGGTATGGAGATTTTGAAAAACAAGAAATTAGCACACTCGCCTTCTCCCTTCCCTGCTCTCGCAGAGAGTCCTTTTCATTAATAATATGGCCAAAAATACATTTGGTTCAAGATCCAAAATAATAGGATCTTGAATTAGCAAATTAACAAACAAATTTCTATCTACCTATGAAACTTTCATAAATAATAGTAGCTTCCAACCTCTGATAATTATTAGCTATTGGTTCAAGATCCAAAATAATAGGATATTGAATTAAAAAATTAACAAACAATTTTCTGTCTACCTATGAAACTTTCATAAATAAAAGTAGCTTCCAACCTCCGATAATTATTAGCTACATTTGGCTTAATAACCATTTATTACAACCACACACTCCATACTAACTCAAACTAACTAGATTCCCTCTAGAATTACGTAAAAAATAAATTAAAATAATGTGATGGTGATTAAGGGACATTTGTTTGAATTTCTAATAGATTTGGTGATGCATTTTTCTTTCCTATTTCGATTATGTAAAATAAATATCTATGTTTATGTATTTATAAGAAAATTATTTAAACTAGACATGTCTTTATTATTGTGAACATGATGTAATATTAACATGAAATGTGAAAACATAAATTTTAGTGACTATCTCATGATAAGTATGTGGAAAAAATAATATTTCTTGAGTTGTTCATTAAAAAATAATCAAATATATTATTTGTCAAAAGTTGAAATCTATATAGTATGATTTTTTTATTATTTAACTCATATTTATTAGTAAAAAAAGTTAAATTTAAAACAATCCAATAACAAATAAAGAACCAAAATAACACCAAAATGTTATATCATCACAAGCCTTATTTTACATTTCTTGATCCTCTTTTTTAGAGAGAAATTTCTAATTTACATTGGTAAGAGTTGCTATAAATATTAAATTTAAATTGCTTGAAAACCTCATAAATTTAGTGATAAATTAAATTTTATTAAAATGTATTTTTTAAGTTATATTAAATCTAAATTAATTATAAAAAAATCGACTTGTTTTTAAATTTAACAATAGATTGAATTTTATAAACCAATATAGATCCATCTTAAAGATGGATCTACCAAGAACCTGTTGGAGTCTAGATTGACCTCAGGCTGAAGGGAGGCAATTCTAGGGTAACCACAAACCAAGCTTAACCTAGTAGCTAGCCCGATCAAGCTAGGAGAGGGCTCTCTCCTTAGTAGATCTCAGTCAAAATGATTGGATCAGATGGGATTTTAGGCTAGGTATAGTAGCTCAGAAGATTTTGATTGAATTTGTTGGTATTTGTGGATCAGATGGAATTGAGCAATTTGGGTCTGGGAAATTAGGTCCGAATGCAAGGCGTTCTATGGGGAAAGGTAGGTATAGGATTTAGCACTAGAAATTAAGTGAAATGAGATTTCTAAGACCGGTGAGGAGCTAAGAAGGGCATGTGACAATCATGGATCCTACTCAAACAACAGAAAACATAGAGTACTGAATGATTTCCCATGGTAGAGCACTGCAAATAATGAATTATACCTATCTATCTTGATATCATTCAATTAGAAGTAGTGAAATAGATGATGGCATACATAAAACACATAAAAAACTGATAACAAAGAAGAGACTATGGCTAAAACACTATACCACAGGAATCCCACAAAAATAGCTGCAAGTCTTATTAATTTCCTTGCCAAACTGCTTACAATGATGTACAATCTAGCTTGGAGCATCCAAGTGAGTCCAACCCTTGAAAATGAGAAAGAAAATACATAATATAGACATCAAATCTATTCATCCTAAGCATCAAGGGTCGAATCCATGAGAAGAAGGGCTGTTTCAACCATTTCCCAACTAAGAACTGAAATCTAGGCAGTCAAACAAACTACCCCTAAAAGAGTTGAAATAGATACATTTGCCTCAAAACCACCTCTAACTAATGAATCTACCCTCTAACCCTATTTTAATTTTACATCTAAATTCCATGTCATTAATTACATGAGTAAAATCATTCATGAGGGGAGAGAAAACAAATCCACAGTCAGACCAGGCAGAATTTTGATTTTCTGGGCAAACTGGTCAAAAGCGCAATCCCACTTTCCACCTACTTTTGGAGGTCTTCCCCTTAACAAAATTGAGCCCAAGATAGCTCATCGGAAAATTTTTCAAGTTTAATTTCTATAAAAACTAGAATTTTTGAATTTGAAGGTCATTTTCCCCCTAACAGCTTGAATCTCCTAAGACTGCTTCTGTGTGTCCAAAAAGAGGCAGAGAGGTCATTTTTTGGTAGTTTTTGGACCTTTTGGTGACCCAGATTTGCTCCAAAACTTTCGAAACTTTCCAAGGTGTATGTTATCATCATGATGAATCCAAAAATATAAAAAATTTCTCCATCTGATGCTCCAGGAAATCGGCGTTGCGCTTCTGGGCCAGTTTTCTGTGTTGAAAATTTCAAAATTTGAAAAATGCAAAAAATCTCCAAAACTTGCCCAAATTTGGCATGGAACACCACCATCAGTTGCTTTGATGGGCTAGTGAGGCTTCAACTAATATTTCAAACCTATCTTCATCTTTCTTGCCCTCTAAGGCTCTCCTCAACCTAGCTTTTAGCTTCCTAATCCTCATATTGCAGATTTTGTTGTGGGTCATGTAATGGTAGGCCATGTGTTGAAGCATTTTCTTATCCTTGTTGGCCTTCTCAATTAGTCCTTCAAGATGTATGTTGACCCTCTCAAGCCATGTTTCCCTATCATTTTCAATCTCTTGCTCAATGGAAGTCAAAGTGACATGAGCATTTTTGTCACTTCGCCTCTTCATCTTCAGAATTTCAAGTTCCATGAGGACTTGCTTATCATTCAACTGTTTGTTCTCCTGCTCTAAATATGTGATGATATATCTACCCTTGCTATAGTGTCCATCAACATTCAAATGTGTGCATCCTTTTCCATCATAAGCATGTTTTGAGCTGTAGTTTCATCTTGGCTTTCTAAATCAATGATCTCTACTCCGTGATGGGTATGGTGATGTGGCTCATCATCATGCTCTTCTAACTGAAATTCCCTCTCTTGGTCATCATCCAAGTCATCCTCCAGTATCTTCCCATTGCCTTTGCTCAGCTGCTCAACCTGTACCTGCTTTGCTGACGAAGAAGGCAAAACCCCTTCCACACCTTGTGGAGCAAACACTTGCCTGGCAGCTGCAAAGAACTTCCTTGACCCTCTCTAATATGTCACTAACACCGGTATCTCAGCATTTTTTGTCTCTTGGTGTCCATTTCCTATTTCCACATGAGTTGAAGGCCCAACTGTCTCTTCATCATAGTCAGAATCACTTCCTCTGTCCATTGAACTAACTGTTTAATTGCACAAATGTTGACAATGTATATGGGACAATGTAAATGGTGTGAAGGGTATGCCTTAGGGTTTAAGAGTGAATCTATGTGGTTAGGAAAAAAATTGTAAGGGTGAAAGGAGGGTTTATGGGACTGAAATATAAGTTATGAAAAGTAGGTGAGGATGGAGGAAATGATAAGTGAAAGGCTTGAGTTTTGAGGCTAAATAGTAAAATGGACAAAGAGATTAGTGTTTTAGTGAAATGAACAAAGAGATTAGGGTTTTACGGAGGAGGATTAGGGTTTAGCACTGGAAATTAAGTGAGATGAGATGTCTAAGACCAGTGAGGAGCTAAGGAGGGCATGTGACAATCATGGATCCTACTCAAACAACAGAAAACATAGAGTACTAAATGATTTCCCAAGGTAGAGCACTACAAATAATGAATTATGCCTATCTATCTTGATACCAGTCAATTAGAAGTAGTTAAATAGATGATGACATACATAAAACACATAAACAAATAATAACAAAGAATATACTATGGCTAAAACACCATACCGCAGGAATCCCACAAAAATAGCTGCAAGTCCTATTAATTTCCTTGCCAAACTGCTTATAATGATGTACAATCTAGCTTAGAGCATCCAAGTGAGTCCAACCCTTGCAAATGAGAAAGAAAATACATAATATAGACATCAAAACTACTCAACCTATGCATCAAGGGTCAAATCCATGAGAAGAGGGGTTGTTTCAACCATTTCCCAACTAAGAACTGAAATCTAGGCAGTCAAACAAACTACCTCTAAAAGAGTGGAAATAGATACATTTGCCTCAAAACCACCTCTAACTAATGAATCTACCCTCTAACCACATTTTAATTTTACATTTACATGCCATGTCATTAATTACATGAGTAAAATCATTCATGAAGGGAGAGAAAACAAATCCACAGTCAAACTAGGCAGAATTTTGATTTTCTGGGCAAACTAGTCAAAAGCGCAACGCCACTTTCCACCTGCTTTTGGAGGTCTTCCCCTTAACCAAATTGAGCCCAAAATAGCTCATTGGAAAGTTTTTAAAGTCTAGTTTCTGGAAAAACTATACGTTTTTAATTTGAAGGTCATTTTCCCCTTAAAAACTTGAAGGTCCTAAGACTGCTTCTATGTGTCCAAAAAGAGGCAGAGAGGTCATTGTTTGGTAGTTTTTGGACCTTTTGGTGACCCAGATTTGCTCCAAAACTTTTTAAAATTTCCAAGGTGTATGTTATCATCATGATGAATCCAAAAATACAAAAATTTTCTCCATCTGATGCTCCAGGAAATAGACGTTGCGCTTTTGAGCCAGTTTTCTGTGTTGAAAATTTCAAAATTTGAAAAATGCAAAAAATCTCCAAAACTTGCCCAAATTTGGCATGGAACATGACCATCAGCTGCTTTGATGGGCTAGTGAGGCTTCAACTAATATTTCAAACATATCTTCATCTTTCTTGCCCTCTAAGGCTCTCCTCAACCTAGCTTTTAGCTTCCAAATCCTCATATTGTAGATTTTGTTGCGGGTCATGTAATGGTAGGCCATGTGTCGAAGAATTTTCTTATCCCTGTTGGCCTTCTCAATTAGTCCTTCAGATGTATGTTGACCCTCTCAAGCCATGTTTCCCTATCATTTTCAATCTCTTGCTCAATGGAAGTCAAAGTGACATGAGCCTTTTTGTCACTTTGCCTCTTCATCCTCAAAATTTCAAGTTACATGAGGACCTCCTTATCATTCAACTGTTTGTTCTCCTGCTCTAAATATGTGATGATATATCTACCCCTTTCTATAGTGTCCATCAACATTCGAATGTGTGCATCCTTTTCCATCATAAGCATGTTTTGAGCTGTAGTTTCATCTTGGCTTTCTAAATCAATGATCTCTACTCCATGATGGGTATGGTGATGTGGCTCATCATCATGATCTTCTAACTGAAATTCCCTCTCTTGGTCATCATCCAAGTCATCCTCCAGTATCTTCCCCTTGCCTTTGCTCAGCTGCTCAACATGTACCTGCTTTGCTGACGAAGAAGGCAAAACCCCTTCCACACCTTGTGGAGCAAACACTTGCCTGGAAGCTGCAAACAACTTCCTTGACCCTCTCTAATATGTCACTAACACTGGTATCTCAGCATTTTTTGTCTCTTGGTGTCCATCCCCTGTTTCCACATGAGCTGAAGGCCCAACTGTCTCTTCATCATAGTCAGAATCACTTCCTCTGTCCATTGAACTAATTGTTTAATTGCACAAATGTTGACAATGTAGATGGGACAATGTAATTGGTGTGAAGGGTATGCCTTAGGGTTTATGAGTGAATCTATGTGGTTAGGACACAAATTGTAAGGGTGAAAGGAGGGTTTATGGGACTGAAATATAAGTGATGAAAAGCAGGTGAGGATGGAGGAAATGATAAGTGAAAGGCTTGCTTTTTGAGGCTAAATAGTGAAATGGACAAAGAGATTAGGGTTTTAGTGAAATGAACAAAGAGATTATGGTTTTAGTGAAATGAACAAAGATATTAGGGTTTTATGGAGGAGGATTAGGGTTTAGCAATAAGAATGGAGGAGAGGTTCAAAACATGAGATGTGTAATCTAGACATTGTGTAGGAGGGAGTACTTACTCGCAAAACATGAAATTGGAGGAAATTTGAGTGAAATTTGAAGTTTGGAGTGATTTTTGGCTTTTTTGGCCAAAGCACAGTGCCACCCTCTATAAGCGCAGCGCCTCCCTCAAAGCGCAGCGCCAGTTGTTTTTTGCACTACAACTTTTGCCTCAAAGCGCAATGCCACCTTCTCAAAGTGCAATGCCTTTTGCAAGCAACTTTTGGAGGCCTTCCCTGTATCAAAATTAGGCGTGTGATAGCTTTTTGGAAATCTTGTCAAGTCTACTTTCCAAAACACTTTGAATTTTTCAATTTGGAGTTCATTTTCTCTGTCAAAAGTCCAATCTCGCAAGACTGGTCAAAATGTGCAGAATGAGGCTGCTTAAATGGAGAGTGCTGTTACAGTCAACTTTTGAAGGTCTTACTCAACTCCAAATTGAGCTCATGATAGCTCATTGGAAAGCTCTTTGTGTCTACGTATCAGTTGACTCATCAAGAAAGTCATTTGGTCATTCCATCGAGGAGAAAAATTGATTTTACCAAGGTCACTCCAGAGGTACATTAACCCTCCTAAGGCAAATGATGTTTTCGACATTTCTCCAAACCATAAAACCTGTGTAAAAACTGAAAAAGGTTTTTCTTCTTGGGTCAATGATGGACAAAACGTCTCTCTTTTTGGTCAAATTCATCTTTTCTTGCTTAGAAAAATAGTTTGAAGAAAAACTGTCCCTTATGTGTGGTGAATGGCTTGTTCCTTAGAATGACTTCTTGACAAATGATGGAGACTTGATGTTTGATTATATGAAATGGCCTCATACCTTCTGATATCCCTTATGCCTCCTCTTCTCAGATATCTCTGATCCCACAGCCAACCCTAGCTCAGTGGGAGAGGAATTTAGGGTTTTAGTTCTTGTTTCTCTTTCGCTTTTTGCAGGTGAATTGGTGCTCGTGATGACTTGATTTTTGCAGTGGCAGGTGCTTGGAAACATTATCAGATGCTTAGGAGAAACTAGGAACCAATATTACATATGGAAACATAAAATTACATAAGAAATGAAGATAAAAATAAAATACTCTGTTTTCACCTCAAAACAAGTTTTGAGGTGAGAACTACATTAGGCTTTTCAATATAATAAATTATGGCTTTACCAATCATTATTGGCCTCCTCATGTCCTTGCTGTTCATTATTGGCATGTAATTATTGGATTTGACCATGGTGGGACCCTAAAACCTAATGAGACCAAACCCTAAGACCTAATGAAATGAATTGCAAGGGAACATGAGCCATGACTGAAATATATGGAAGAGGATCAACAAGTACAGATCATGAGGGAAAATTGAAGTAAACCCTACCATCAGTGAATCTATGACCTAATGGAATGCAAACTCATCAATATGGGACTCCTACTATGAAATGTAAAAGAGAAGATTTTGATACTGATGGCAGTGTGAAGACACTGACACTAACAGAACCGAGAGGGATCAAATCTCATTATATGAAAATATATTTTTAGAATGTAAAACTTGAAAAAAGATGTACATGTCAAAATATTCAATCTCTTTTAGTGATTGATAAATGTGTCATTAAAATGGATCTATAGTATGGTTTTCTATCTCTATATATAGATAAACCATAGTGTAATTTTTCATTGGTTAAATTGTATTTTGCAATAATTTATTATTATTAATATTTTATATTAAAAATTGAATGAGTTACACATTTTCATCTTATTAAGAACTAACTAAATGATTTTACCTTTAATTATTTTTTCCAAGTGAGTATTGAAATATTTTACTAATTAGGTTAGAATGAATATGAATGAACTATCTAAGCAATAGAAAAATATTTATCATAATTTTACAATCATAGTTTCAACCATACTAAAATTTGTAATTTATAAAAATATCTTTGCATTTTTTTTTAAGCAAGTCGCTTTGCATGCAATTTCATATATAAAATTTTGATATAAGTTCACAAATACATAATCTATAATAAATATTATTTCATAAAAATAAACATCATGATGATAACCATCTAACAAATAGAAACATCATCTAAGATACACATTCAAATTCACTACCATAACCTTAATATATACACCTTTAACACATATAACATCATTAACTAGCACACAAATCTAATAACCTAATAGGGCATCATCGTCATGATCACAATTAACAAAACACAAGCATTGGAATCTAACATCATCACCACACATCCTCAAATTATATATATATATATATTATATATATATATATATATATATATATATTATATATATATACATGTCAAATAAATGCTATCACATACACATCTACCTACAAACACATTAAATGAACATATCTAACATGACTTAACAATATACACACCAACACCATATATATATATATATGTTGGAAACATAATCCTCTTGGGGTTGGTGTGGAAGTTGAACTGTCAAAGGGAGTCCAAGAGACAACTTGGAATATGAAACCAAGGGTCACTCCAATGTATTATATATATGTATCATTGTGAATAATAATGCATTCAATGTTTATCATTCATATGTCATGTCTTTGCCATTGTTGTGTTTAACATGGTATCAGAGTGGGCGCACTCCTACCCTGCTCCAATTTGAGCCACTGGTTTTGTGGCCTTTCTATGTGTGTTAGTTCTTCCCTCTAATCATAAAAATTGATGCCACACCCTCTCTGCTACTCAAAATTGTTGTCAATGACCATTTCTCTTTTAGATTATGCCATTGAAGAGCAATTTATCTAACCATTTGTGTGTTGGCCTGAAAAAACACTTCCGCACTACTGTGTAGTAACTCCTATTCTCTTAACCTATCATATACATTAGCCTAAGCATTTATGCAATTGTTACATTCTCTACATTACATTCTCATACATTCTCTTAGCATGTCATATATGTTAACCTAAGTGAATGTAACTGTCATTTACATTACATTCTCTACTCTCTCTTTTTCATCTTTACTATCCTCTTATGCTCCTTCCGAGTTGCTTTTCTATTAACTTGTTGGTTTTCACTAAAAGAAGATTTGTTGTCCCCGATTTCTGAAGCCACATCATCCTCTGAAGCACTTAAGCTACTCTACTTAGATTCTGTTATGATATTTTCTAAATCCCTATCCAATCCTTCTCCGGGTCTCTGATCAGCAGAGTTTGAAACTAGAAAAGAATCTACAATCTCCCCGACATGCTGATCATTCACATTCTCCAAGATGGCGAGAATAAGGTGCACCCCAGAAAGGTCCTCTTTCAAACAAATAATTGTTTGATAGTATATTCCTTCAGTATTATTTCCACTGGTAATCCAATCTATATCCTTTTCAAAATCTTGTACCTGATCTAATGTTCTCAGGATGAAAGACTGAACAAAAACAACTTCAGCAATTTCATCCTCTGCAGAGGACTGCATACCACATATACTCCCCATACAGATTTGGCATCACTCCTTCCTTTGACTGCTCACTTATTGTCAGTCCTCCAAACTTCCATACAACATTATACTGTTAGTCTGACTCTGTCTTCACTCCTATGGTAACATCCTTACCATGATGATATTTATTGATGATGACGACCTTAACTTTGTCAAATGGGCATATGTTCAAAGCATTGAATATTAAAGCAAGAGGGGGATAGATGTGAATCCTTCCTCTAGATTCTTGTGTCACGAACTCTAAAAGCTTTTCCATGTAAGGCTTTCGAAGCTCGCCAAGAAGTGAATCCAACCAAGTCCATTCAACAAGAAGGTCTTCTATATTTGGAAAAGGCATGCCTTTTTCTCCATATTTTGCAACTTTCTCTTCACAAATCTTTTGAATGAACTTAGCTTTGGCTATTGCCTTGTTATTTTTCATGCACATAATTTGTTGAGGACTCAGTTGTATTTGGGCATCCTTCTTCATCTCCCCATTGAAATTTTCTTCACAATTACTAGAAAAACCCTCGTGGGTACATGTCTTCGAAGGTTATACTTCATGGTCCAACTTTGAATCAACTTCTAGTCCCGAGACCTTCAATATTTGCTCCAAATGTACCTTCCATCCATCAGAATGGATTTCGTTCTCCCCATTAGTTATCGATGATTCAAATCCAGTGTTGGAAGATTGTGATGGGGAAGAAGAAGAACCAAGCCAAGTTGCATTCCCACCAAAATCCATTGTTTCGAGCCTCTTCCTATTACGTACAACACCCGTATTGGTTCTCGAAGGCAACATTTTGCAAAATTGTGCAAAGATGGAGGATTCCTGTCATGATGAATGAGAGATTGAACTGAATAGGTGGTTGCTTCTTTCCAGCATGAGTGATAGTGCCCTTTTCAATGCATTCGTTATGTCATTCATGATGTTTGAGAGTTTAATTCATGTCTTCAAACATATAAAAACAGTCGCCTTGTGGGTTCCATTCAGATTTTGACATTACTGCTGCCAATCAGCTTGCGTAGTTCCTGCTGCCTTCAGGACCCAATCCCCCTTCCATTATGCGATTGGAGAGCTAGAGCCTGTTACAATGCCAGAAGCTGTTGAATTATATGTCCGTTGATGTATTGAATGCTAAAGCATCCATGTGCATTGAGCTTTGATGTCAAGCCATTTATATGTACCACTACCAACAACGAACATCTGCGTACAGTGAAAAATGAGTTTCTGGCAATTTTACTGAATTTCTTTTATACAATTGATATTGTTTCAAAAGGAAGGATGTTGAAACTCATATTGCTCCAAAGGAACCAACAAAAGCTCAAAAACTTTGAAGTGGTCCCTCATTTTGAGATGTTTGAATTTGACCACATTGGTTGAGCTTCTATTGGTGTAAGAGGGTGGAATTTGAAGTGCTAGTTGTGAGTTTTGTTATCAATATTATTTTTAAAATCCTCCTTAGCAACAATCTTTGTCTCATGACATGTACAAGGAAGTAATATCTCCCTCTCACATCTTTGTTGAGTTTAATTATACACCTAAAAACTCTGTGTTGGTATCATTTTCTATCTTTGAGGCCATAATTTTTACTTGCACTTATTACTTGAGCTTGAAAAATGGTCATAATTACTGAGTTATTAGAGTTTCTAAATACTTTAATGCACTCAAATGTTCATGATACAATTGAAATTGGAAAAGACATTGCCTCTGACATTCAGACTTGTCTGCGAAATGCACATGAAAAATTGATTTTTTGCAACTTGAATCTCAACTTCAGCAAGACGAATTACAATAGTGGAGGGATCATTATGAACTTGTTTCTGTTCAAAACATTGAGACATACGCCCATCAGCAAAAAGAATATAAAGTTGAGGTTGATTCACATTCACTGCTTAGTTCAAGAGCATATTTGCATGCAGAAGCAGAAATTTGGCCTGCACATCCCAAGCCAATCATCAGACCTTGGGAAGAGCTTGTCAACAACAAGCACATAACATGTCTTGGATATGATAAGGAGGCATCCTTTCATATTTCAAAATATTCCAAGCCCATTCAATTTCAAAGTTTTGGGTTTCTTCATGACAATTCACCTTAAGTTGTTCCATATTTTGCTCCTCTTCCACAACAACAATAGAATGTTAAATGCCAACATTGTGACCGAGTTGGCCATATGAAAGATCACTATTTTTATCTTCATCCATTTGAGCATTGTCATAAAACCACTCATTCTTCACACATATGCTTAAGAAAGAAAACTCCTGCAAGAACAAAGATTCATCTTGGATGGATCGCTTCTTGGCAATGGGCTTCAATATCTAAGAAGATATTTCAGTCATATGTCAGAATTTGTTCTAGAGTATTGAAAAGTCAGTTGTTTTTTCTCCATCATCTTACCTTATTTCTGATAAGGGGGAAGTGATGGTCATATGCAAGCTTCAAAGCCACATCAAGTGAGCTTGAACCACAACCTGCCATACGCGATTCAAAGTTGTAGCCAGAGACAAAGATGACCCTGAGCATGCCTTTGGTTGGTGGTCAACCTTAAACCATCTATGCAGGGTTGAGACCTCTCTGTTAAGGTTGAGCTTCTACCTCTTCAAAGAATTGGGGACACTTCCTGTAGCTGAATACTTTGGCTTCTTGCCAGTTCTGGAAGAGTTCTAGGAATTGTATTTGTTAAACACACATGGGCAACCATAAAATAGGAGAGATAAAACATGACAGTACAATTTTTATTAACAAGAGATATACATTTATAGTACATTATGTGACCGTTGGGTTCCACATCCCAAGGTCTCTTGGACTACTTTGTCTATTCGGCTTCCACACTAACCCAT
>APFE030447312.1:5694-37550 GCA_000404065.3 Pinus taeda
ATGTACATAAAAAAAAATTTAGTGCCAAAATCTAAGCTTTAAAAAACACATGTATGTTTTGCATAACCCTTTTTCGAAATCGAGTCACTTTTTTGCTATCTCTACAAAACAGATAACAGTATGGGTTCCCGTTTCAAAGTTTAGATTGTTTAATGTAAGGGAATAATAATAAAAATAGTGGGCTTCTATGGGGCAAAATAATAACAACATGGTGGATACATGGGCATAACAATAACAATAGGGGGATACACTAACAATAAAAATAAGGTTCTTTTTTTAAGGCTTGAAAATCTCTACATACAACATTATAAGGGAGACCACCTAGTCGGGAAATTAGAGCAACTCATTTTCCGATGAAATGGTGGTTCTAACTGGTTAAACTAGGTGTAGTTACCTTCTCTCTATCTCCACTAACTTAAAATATGACTTCCACCTACTTGTAGAGAAGAGACATCATATCATCCCTCTTGCTGATCAGGCAAGAACGTGATCCTTAAGAAAGTGAAACACTAGAAACCAAAGCTCTGATACCACATGTTATTCAACCAGCTCACAAAATAGAAGAAAATATAAATCAATGACTTGAGAAATATACTTTTTGAGGGGGAAACCTCCTTTACATCACATAAATGAACAATTATTCAACGATACAAATGATAAGACCTCCTTGGTATATATATGAGTCTGAGGGGTCACAATATAATCATAGTCTACATAAAAATAATAATGTAAGGGAACAATAATAAAAATAGTGGGCTTCTATGGGGCAAAATAATAACAACATGGTGGATACATGGGCATAAAAATAAAAATAGGGGGATACACTAACAATAAAAATAAGGTTCTTTATTTAAGGCTTGAAAATCTCTACATACAACATTATAAGGGAGAGCACCTAGTCGGGAAATTAGAGTAACTCATTTTCTGATGAAATGGTGGTTCTAACTAGTTAAACTAGGTGTAGTTACCTTCTCTCTATCTCCACTAGCTTAAAATATGACTTCCACCTACCAATAAAGAAGAGACATCATATCATCCCTCTTGCTGATCAGGCAAGAAAGTGATCCTTAAGTTGATCTCGGGCTCAACCAAACCACAACTAAAGTTTTCCCCTATACGAGGGGACTTATAGAATGTAGAAACTAGAACTAAATGTAAATTATAATCTAAGATGCATCTAATCCTAGACCTATCTTGATTGAAGGAAGGATTAGTCCTTCTCTCAATCAAGAGCAAGCTAAAGAATGGGAAAAGAAACAAAAGTATGTTGAAATTGGAGTAAGATAAAGGAAATAGACCAGGTAAATAGTTCCAAGATCTAATCCTTGTTTGGGAAAATATAAAAAAAGTAAATTCTTATTAAATAATTAATAGACATCCAACTGAAAACACCTCCAATTATTAATAAAACATATGGATAAGGACCAAAAGATTCATGCCACAATACTGAAATAGTTCAAATACATGACATGCAGAAAGAAAGACATCTATAGGATTAAATTGTTAGATATCTAGAAACTCAAAGAGATAAAGATATGTCTTTATGCAAGTTCTAGTTTCAAATCTCATTTATAATTAACCCTGTAAGATAGCTTAACTAGATTCTAAATGAGCATTTTAGTAAACAAACAACAATAGTGCTTAAAATCCACATACATAGTCATACACTAGAAATGATATCTAAAAGTTGAAGCATTTATTTTCAATAACAAAGGAAGCAGTAGTGCAATACAATCAAATACTGAAATAAATATTATTATAAATATGAATCAAGTTATAGAAAAAAATAGATAATTACAGTAGTGTATGTCCTCTACTGCCTCTAAACTAAATTCCCTACTTGCAAATATGTATTTTCTCTCACTACAATAGTGTAAATGAATCACAAACTCACTCCTTAAAAATAGGTCATAAGCTCAAACATTACTCTCCCTCTTTTCTCTTGGATTCCAATCCATTTTCCTATCGAGGAGATTGAATTTATACAAAGCTTAAGGTGAAATCGTGAAAATAACAACATTGCCAAGTATCTCTCAACAACTGAGATAATAATAAAAGAAACTAAATTAGGTTTCTGCTTCTTGTTGAATCACAGGCCAAATGTAGATCGCCTTTGTTTGATAATGTGCCTAACGTAGCTTGTCATTGAGTTTGATTTATTTTTAGTTGATAACCACAAAGCATATTGGCCGACAAGATCACACTTTTCATGGTATTAGTCTTCTTTTTTTCTTTTCCTTCTATCTATTTTGATTTTGATCTGGACACGTGGTTGAGTGGTTGTTTGGAATTCCCAGATCAAATTGTTAGTTCCTCTTTATCGACTCTTTATTTATCGTTATTTCAGTTAAACAAAGCTTATTGGATATATTATTAAACTCAGACAAAAATTGATTTGAAATCAAAACATAACAAACATCCCTCAAAACCAATGAAAACATACTTTTCAATATTATAATAGCAGCCCATATGGAAGTGACAAGTGGCAAGAACTATATGGTATCAAAGGAAGGATCATCGCAACTTTTCAAATGAGACAACATGAAAAATTTGCAATATTGGGTAGCTCTGATATGGAGCTGATGTGAAACCATAATGAATTCATTTTAATAACTATATCAATTGATTATATTAGAGCTTTCTTTCAACGACGTGATACATAAGGTTTCATTCAACAGTTCCGATTAGACAGGCGAACATAAAATTATTATTAATCAATATTAAAACACATATTAGATATGGATATCATATATGGGAGTAAATCATAGGTCGGAGGTCTTGATATATCGGAAGTCAGAGATCAGAGGTGGAGGTTATATCGCTATCAGAAAATCAGTAGGATTGGCATATCACAATATTGGCGATCAAAAGGAATCGGAGGTCGAAGCGGGAGATGCATCGCAAGTTGGTAGAGTAACATATCGGAATATCTGCAGGATATGAAAATTGGAGTTTTAAATGTGACAGTTGAAAACCTCTGATCTCCAATATTCTGAAGAAGAAGTAATGACATGCAAGTGGGTCCTCCCATTGACTATATTATAATATGGTTAGGTTTTGGGTTTTAGGAACTTCGAACCATTTGTTTTATTAAATCCTTCCAATAAACTACAACCACTAATAAATAATATGAAGGCCTTGCATATCGTAACTTTTAAGGAGTGACCCAAAATAAAACTCCGCTATGTTATTTCTCTGATAAAATACAACCACTTTATCAAAAGACACATCCACTTTATAATCTAAAGCCACTATTTGGAAAATATAGTCATTAATAAATAATAATCAAGATCTTGGTCTTGAGGGCTATGTTTGATTCATTATTCTAAGATATTTAGAAAAATTTATTTACAAAGTTTATTAACAAACAAACTTAATCAAACTTAGGGAAACTATAAAATAATACAATTGTAAATAAAAGGTACATTAGACTTGAAATGAAGTAAATGCACTCAAAGCCTATAGGCAGTGCAAAAAGTGTCCCCATAATTTTACTATGTGGCTAAAATAAAAAATTAAATGGGGGATTGTTGAGTACTACAACAATTAGTGACACACTGGGAAAAATAGTTATCTGTGGGAAAACACCAAGGAAGTTCAAAGAAAAAGGAATAAAGATAAGATTCTAGGACTCATATTTTCCTTTTAAAAATATCTCTATAAAACCATTTATAATTCAACATATGCATAAAATATATTGTATTAGATATAAGAGTATAATCATATTTTAGACATTTGTGTATAGATGCTATCTTGAACTAAATAAAGCAAATTTTATTTATGGGTTCACCTTAAAGATATACTCGAATGTCATAGGTGTTGACACTGTGGCTGGTAAGCGTCCATAACCTCGACAAGGTCACCTTTAAACCCTTGGAAGTATCATTATCCCATCCATTAGTTTATACTTTAGACGAATAAGTGATAATTATTTTATTTCTTTTTGTTACTTTGAATGCCATTGTCTTGGCTTGCTAACCAGACATTGACAATGCCATACATAAGTACTAATAATGGTGAATAGTCTGGCTCGCCATATGATCTCCAGTCTTATAATTATTTGGCTACAAGCCATTATCCTGGCTTGGTAACCAACTCTGATATGCCACCATTATCAGTGCCTATCATCATGGTAGGTTGGATCTTGTTGAGACCCCCTATCTTTCAAGTGTTTTATTATTTTTTAATTACACTCTAAAAATATTTTATTAATGGATGGGGAGACAAATCCACTCCTTACAAGATCGGGATGATAGGAATAGTCATAAGATGCTAAAATTTTATTGATGAACTTTTTTTCTTTAGTAGCTAAATATTTTATAATTTATCATCTGATAGAATTAACCCTTAAAGTGCTTAGTTTGGAGATCATTAAGCATAATGATGATTAAGTAGTCAAAGTTTACAGAGAAATGAAAATCTATAATATAGCATAATGATTTTTCTTTTAATAATCTTCCCTTTGGAATGACTCAATTGGCTCACATAGATGGAAGTATAGCCTAAGTATAAAACCAAAATAAATGGTACTTCAACAAACAAAAAAGGCTCTAGTATATACATACGATTATGTGAAAATGAAATAAAAAGAAACCACCAAATGTTAGCAAATTAGCAGGGAAGCCAATCAGGAGAATGAGCTCCGCGTAATTTTTTTACAAGATATAAAAAGTATGTTAAGGTTAGAGCTTTTATATTGTAAATAAATTTGTTAAATTGAGGCTTTATTAATGATAACTCATTGATGTGCATTTTTGGGGACATTCTCCTTTTACAAAATCTTGTTCTAGAAATTTAAATTGAAAGTCTTTAGCTATTGTTTTGTTTTAAAGAAAAACACCATCAATCAAAATGAAAATCATAAACAAGAAAGGGAAGAGGAAACTCCCTAAAAATCCTTGATTTTCCTTCCTAACTACTTTTAAAAACAAAATTAATTCTCAAACCAATGTAAACCTGCAAAACGGAGGAGACAAGGATAAGGGAATATAACAAGAAGAGAAAACAGAAGCACGAAATTCAAGCAAAGGAAAAATAAAGTAAATAAAAGGATGAGAATGGGCATATGTAACTTACCACTATTGAATTTAGTTTGATCTTACCTGAGAAAATTATTTCTCCGGCCAAAGTAACCTCTTCTTTTAATTGAAAGTAAAAACATGAAGAAGTGTCTTTGAATGTAATTTTCATTAGTCCAAAATCATAATTTATTCAATTTTAAATGTTAAGTAATGAACTATTGATCATATCCATTTCAAATTTCCATCAGAAGATCAAAGTGATAAAATAAGTCTTTAGAAATACTTGTGAATCCAAAATTTCCAAGTCATAGTAATTCCTTGAAACTTCTTGATACATTTTTTCATTACCAACAAAATGCAATAAAGTTTTGTAAAAGAAATGCAATTAAGCACATCAAAAGTGTATATGATCTGACTATATAAGAACTCTAACATGTTCCAATTTTTATTTCCAAAAAATGAAAGGAGATGCTAAGAAAAACATGGGTTCATTACTTGCTTATTAAAACTCTGAAATATTGAAATACATGCATATATAAAAAGAATATAATCTAAATTAATTTATTCCTAATTCTAATTAAATGAAAGGAAACATGACTATATATAATTATACTTCCAATATAACCATTCTCTCATTTTAATTCCTACATGTATGTACAGGTCAAACAACAAGAGTAAAACTAAAACTAAATAATAATAATAAAAAAATCAGTCTATTATGCATAATTAACAAGTTTAGTGAAATAAATTCATTTACAAAATACTTACCTTCGATTTCTTGCAACCAAATATTTATAAGATCATAAGAAATAGTATGAATTTTAGTGAATGATTGGAAGAAGTTAGAAGGAAGAGGAAATATCACACTAGTCTTGAATGATACATTTTTAATTATTGAAGCCTACCAAACACTAGCAAAGTCGTAAATATACTTGGGCACTGGAACTTCCAGATATTTTTCAAATGGATCAATAAAGAATGGATTAAAATTTAAAATATCTCTAAAATTGTCACATTTTTGGTCAAAACCAAATGGTGCACTCTTAGGTGTCAAAATTTGTGATGAACCTATTTGAAAATGAGAAATAAATTGGTCAAGCAAGAACAAATAAAATTTCAAAATAAAAAGTAATCGATGTACTTGCATGAAAATCTTGAATTGATTTCAAAATAAAAAGTAATTGAGTGTCTAGAGTTTGAGTTTTAAAAATACCAATACAATGTGCTCAAAAATTGAAAGATGAGATTCAAAAGAAAAATAAGTTCAAATCGAGGGAATTGAAAATGGAGTGGATTCAAGTTTACATTAATGTTACAAGTAATGGTACAACATGGCTAGCATTCATTTATGAATATTTCTTTCTGAGAAGCATCAATAGAAATTATAAAATTAAACTCATTGCTTGCATTCTTTTGTGGGAATGGGAAGATTTCAAGCTTATGATCCAAAAAGGGCATTTTTTTTTTTTTGTAAGCTAAGGAGAGACCCCCCCTTTTTTTTTTCTATTCTTGTAAATTGAAATCACTACATGCTTGTGGTGATCTCAACCCGCCCCGAGGGGAAACTGGGTTTCCTGACCACCTTAAGTTTTTAATAGCCAACCAAAAATAATAGGTTCCCAGTCTGTATTTCCAAGCTTTATATACATCATCCATATATCTACTAAAATTGTTTTTTGTCTGCATATGAAACTAAACAAAAGTCCTATAGATAACTAACTTTAACTAGAAAGGGATTTTTATAAAAACCTCCATAAATCATGCCTTCTCTTACTGGTTTGCTGCACCTGCCTGTTGCTCCTTCTCCTTCTTGATTCCCAATCCACTCGCTTGTAACTGCTGCTGAATTTCGTCCATCCTCTTATCCTGCATGAGCAAGGTGATTTGGATGTTCCTTAGCTCCTTTTTCAAATTTGGAATCCCCTGGGATAATTCTGCCATTTCCATGGCTACTTGTTCCATAGCCTTGGCAAGTAGTCTCTTCATTACCCAATATATGTCCAGAGATTGTTTGTATAAGGTCATTCGACCACGCTTATTACCTGGATCCAGGAGAAGATACTCCCAATCCTCCATTTCCACCTCCGACTGAGCCTGTATTGACTCCTCTTCCAGGTGCTCGATAATCCTTCTGATTTTTGGATTGGTATTCTCGCAGTAAGCCCTCTCAGCTACCTGCACTTTCCTTCCTATTGCTTTCCTCCCCTTCCTGACAGTCCCTATTACGCTAGCCTCTCCAGCTTCTACCATTCCTTCTCTGCCTCTTCTTCCTCGCCCGCTTTTCTCTCTAGCTCCTCCCCGTCTCCTCTGACCTCCCCTGCCTCGTCGACTTCTTCTCCTTGCCAATCTTCCGCAATCCTCTCCTTCCTCTTGATCTTGGTAGCCCCCGGCATCATCTCTTCCTCTTTTCATAGTCTTGACCCCACCTAACTTCCCGTTCCTACCAAAACTTTCATTCCCTGGTTCGCCTTTCTCTTTATCAGAGTCGAATTTATCGCTCTCGTTCTCTAAGTCTTCATAGACTGAGATAAATTCCTTCTATGTATCCCTCTCCATTATGCCTTTGCCCTTTTCTTCTCGGTCCCCTTGGCCTTGTTTCCCTCCCTATGCCTTGCTCCTCATCCATCTTCCTGTGGTCATGCTGCTTCCCTCAGCCATTATCTCCTCTCGCCTTGGTTTCCTTGCCTGAGTCCCTACTCTCTCTTCCAGGTTCCTAATCTCTCCCTTTCTCCGAGCTGTGTTCATCATCTCTTTGCCAACTTTTCTCTTTCTTCTACATGCACCTCTCCTATTCCTTCTTTTTTTCCACCTCTTTTCACTTATACCTCCCCTCCTCCTTCGACTCTTATGGATCGCCTTCCTTTCCACCTCTCTACCCATTTCTCCCATGCTATCATGACTCTGTCCATTCTCTGACACCCTGACATATCTACCCTCCTCCATTGGTACTCTACCATCTCCTCGTCTTGAGATGATATCCCTTACCACGATCTGCTTAACCTTGTTCATCATGACCTGACCGTCGCCTGCTCGTTCCTACATGCCACCCTACCGATCATTTACTGTCCTGTTTGCTATCTTTCTCATCCCGATCAGGAGTCTTTTACTCATCCCTTTATCCTGTGATTGATTCATTATGATCATGGGTAATTATGTTTTTAAGTTCTCCCCAGCTCGGGTCCTCTTCTATCGAAGGCCAGCTGCTGTCCAATCTTCTGGCCAACTCTTTACTCCCCCAATTCGCCAATAGGTCCGTAGCCCTATTCCCTTTTCGCCTCACATGGTTTATAATTTTATATTCAATTCTACTTATTAATCCCGCTATGTCTTGGATAATCCCCACTGTCCTCCAGCTTTTCGCCAATTGCTTCCAGCTCTTTCCATCCCTACTTTGCGGAGCATCTCTATTGTAACCTGTTAGTGTCAGTCTTTCCAGCCTTCCTCCCGTGATCAAATATACTCTTACAAAGTGATTTTGAAGTGTCAAGGTCAAATTTTGTCATTTCAGTGAGTCTTCAAGAAAAATTTGGTCACTAGACATTAGGTCTAGGGTTTGCTTTAACTCCTTCTAAAGTTGCCAAAATGCCTATCTATGTAAATATTCAGCTGATTCTATCATCATTCATAAGGTTTTCATTATCATGTCAGTGTCTAATGAGTCATTTTACATCTTGTTCATGCTTCAGTTGTGCCTTGGCAAGTTCATTTCCCTCTCCTAGGGTTTTGAAGCCAATTTCTCTTGGACGGTTAAATCATCAGCAAAAATTGTATCCAGATGTTCATACACCTTCCCTATCCTTAAATTACCTTATCAAACACTTCTCTTCCCTTATATCCGCCAAATTCCTCATTTTTCCACAAACCCTAGTTTCTAGCTACAACTTGGCAATTTTCTAGGTTGGGCCTGTGTTTTTCCCTTTTGGACCCTTTCCCCTCACTCAATCTCTGAGATTCCACTTTCCCCTGCTTCCTAACACCCCTCCCTACTCCCAAAAAATTTCCCCAAAAATTTAGAAGCCCCCTATCCCCTTCATCTCGCTTTATTTCGACAGAATTCCTTGTTTCACACATCGGGACAAGTCGCACTCAAATGATGCTTCAGAGCAATCAAAGATGAATTTTTGGAAACGGAGAGAGGTTTTTGTCCACAACATGCCAAAGAAGAAAAACCTCTTTCAATTTTTGTACAGGTGTCATGGTTTGGAAATGTCAAAAATAACGGCGAGAACGAAGGTGCTCCAAGGACGGTTGGCCAAAACACAAAAACGAAGGAAAACACCCGATCCACTCCAAATTTTGGCCAAAGCTTCTTTGACTGAGCATGGTACTTGATTGGGGACTCCCAGCCCAAATTTCAAGAAATTTGGAGAAAATTTTGTCATTTGTGAATTTTTTGTGCAATTTACAGGTTTTGGCCATTTGAAACGCCGCGCTCCAAGCACGACTATTTTGGAGGACTGCTCGGAATTTTGAAAACTTGGCATTTTTGGAAAGGGCAAACAAAGAGAAAAATTACCAATACTTGGGAGAAGCCTGATTTTGAGGTTTGAGCCTCCAAAAGCTCAAAATACATCAAAAAAATGACTTTCTGCCCACTTTTTGAGTTGCAGAAAGTGACCTTGGGAGAAATAGTTTTTGAGGGGGCAAAACAACTCCAAATTCAGAAATTCCACTTGGGATGGAAAGTATACAGACCAAGCTTTCCAATGAGCCATCTTTCACCTGATTTGGATCAGTGGAACCCACTCAAAAGTTGCAGCAAAGGGACGCGGCAGTGAGAACCAGGGGGCGCGGCAATGAGAGCCAGCTTTGCCAGAATTGACCTTTTTTGTGAAAAAACACTGTTTTGACTATGGTTGACCATTTTTACTTGTAGATGATGGATAAATGTAATATTTTCATGGAACTTTGATAGATTTTATCTCTATTTACCCTTCTAGAAGCTTCCTTGATGTAAAAAGTGAATAATTAATGCATGAATCAGTTAGCTAAGTAATAGAGGCAAGTTGTTGGACTGCCTATTATCTAGTGCTTAGTTTGGAATTAGTTCAAACTGCTCCTAGAAGGATGAGCTCGACCCCTAGAGGAAAGGGAAGAGGTTAGCTTGCCTATATTATGTGTTTTCTTAGTCATTTTGAGAGGTTGGAAGTTGGACTCTTGTGGGAGAAAGCTTTATTGTATATTGTACATCTATCTCTGCAATTTAGAGAAAAGGAAGGCCAGGGTTTTGCAGACATCATTGTGGATTCTTGTGGATTGTTGTGTTGATGGTGTGTTCTCTACATGTTCTTGTAAGTCTGTTTATGTATTCCACATCTCTCTTTTGCTTCTAATTAAACAAAAGAAGTGATAAAGTTTGAATTCATGCATGCCATGCTCAGCTTTCAATTTTGTTTAATATTTATGTTTTCCACTATCTAGAGAGGATTCAAATTCATTGTTTACCCTCTTTAGCTTCTCTTCTTTACTCCTTGATCACCCATCTCAGCTAAAGGCATCAGCACAAATTCCTACCTTGCCCCAAAGATCCCCCTGCAAAAACTGTGCTCAATCCCCGCACCCTGAATTGCACTCCCTCCAATTGCCACCAAAAACCCAAAAATCTTTAAATCAACCCCCCTTATCAATTTACTAGCCTAATATATTTGATCCTAATTGGTCAGCTTATCATATTGAAAGATCTACCGAATCTGACCCGAGAGAGCCTTCTCATACCTCGTAGGGCTAGCTACGAGGTGAAATGGTTTGATGTAGCCTTGAGAGTTTGTCTATCTCAGCCTAGGTGAATTCCAAGCGCTAACATAACCTACGAATCTCCTTCTATTTCCAAATTCATGTATCTATTTCTCACTGCTATTCTTAATCCCTGATGTACCGCCCACAAATCTGCTTCATTATTTGTCATTTCACCTCCCCATTCCGCAAACACCCACCTTGTATTTTCCTTGCAATCCCTGAAGATACCCCCTAGGCCTGCCGGCCCTAGGTTTCCTCTAGACGCCCCATCAAAGTTCAGTTTAATAAAATGCTCTCCAGGATATCTGAATTGGTTAGGGCTCTGTATTTGAGAGCCGGTCCTATTCTCTTTTCTGGGGTAGATCATACCAAAGTCCATATTTAATTTGGATACTATTCCTCTTTCCTCCTGATTCATTTTCCAATCCTCCTCTTCCCATGCCTCGGACAGAACTGTTTCCTTTATTGATTTACATATTTCCTCCCATATTCTTATAGGTTGACAACTTTTTTCCCGGAAGATCCTCCTATTTCGTTCTTTCCAAAGGAACCATATTACAAAGCCCACTGACAAATTCCATATTCTCCTCACTACTCTGCTGAAGAATTGTCCTTTGCCCCATTGCATTATGGTGTTCTGAATGTTGTTCCGATCTCTCTTTGTCTTTCCAAAAAGTACTCTGATCTCCTCCCATAAACATCTAGCAAATGGACATTTATTTAATATATGCTCCTGGTTTTCGATTTCTTTGGTGCATAGGCTGCATCTCGAGGGTCCATTAAAACATTTCTTCTGGATTTTGTCCCAAGTTAGAATCTGTTCTTTGCTCACCAGCCATGCAAATATTGTTATTTTCGGCCACCACTTACCTTCCCATATTATTCTCCAGTCGGTAGCTCCATCCTCCCTTTCCTGTTTCGTTGCTAAATAGTAGGCTTATTTTACTGTAAAGGTTCCTTTCATTGATCTTCCCCACCTGAGAATATCCATTCCTGATCTGATTTTAATTTTCCTCAATTCTACCTCTTTAGTATATATTTTCTCGAGGTCCTGGTTTATATTTCATACCACTCCTCTGGCTTCCTCCAAGCCCTCCATATTTCACTAATCTCTCCATCTTTCCGATAATGCCATGTATTCCAGTCCTGCTCTCTTCGCTTTCCATTGTACTTCTTGTAAAGTTTGTATCTCTGACAATTTGTCTCGCTGCTGCCATCCTTCCTCCCAAAATCTGGCGCTGCTCCCTTCACGGATTTCCCAGAAAGCATGATTGTTTACCATGTCCCTATTCTGACTTGCTAGTTCCCAGATTGAAGATCCTTTTGGGACTTCTTCAATTCTCAATCTACCCTCTACTGTATCAGGCATATTATATTTCTGAGTCCATATTCTCTTCCATACATCATTTCCTCCTTGCACCCACCTCCACCATAATTTTGCTCCTAGTACCTTATTCAGCATTTCAGGGTCTCTTATACCCAATCCCCCTTCCCCTTTTCTTCTCATTATATTTTTCCATGAAACCAGAGCCCATTTCCGCTGTTGTTTAGGGCCGCCCCATAAAAATTTCCCAAATATTTCTTTCATTTTTGTGCACACTCCTTTGGGTGCTGCCATAATGGATAGGGGGTAGATAGGAATCGATTGCAGGACTGATTTTAAAAGGACAATTCTGCTGGCTATGTTCAAAGATCTAAAGGACCAACTCGCCAATTTGTTTTTTATTTTCACCATCACACTCTACCAGTTTTTCATCCGGGTAGGTTTTATGTCCAACTAATTCCCCAGATACTTAATAGGGAGATCCCCCTGTCTGAAGCCTAAAGTTCTGGTAAGATGAGCCTTGATAGAATCGGGAGTATTAAATATGAATGTACATGATTTTTCTTTGTGTATTTCCATTCCTGATGCCTCCATAAATATTTCTAATATTCTTTTGATGTTCCTTACCTCTTTGATTGATACTGCACTGAATAGCATAATGTCATCTACAAACCGCTGATGAGTGATGGCCAGATTGTTTCCCCATGGTTCTAGGCCTTTAATTCTCTTTTCCCTTAGCTCTCTTTTGAGGTTTCTCCCTAACCCCTCGGTTGCCATTATGAATAGGAATGGAAAATACGATCTCCCTGCCTAATTCCCCTTGTTGCATTAAAGGTATTCGTTGGGATACCATTTACTAGGATTGAGAAATTCGGCGTTGAAATCATCCTGTAGACCCATTCGATCCATCTATTATCGAATCCATATGCTTCAAGAACCATTTTGAGGTATTTCCAGCTCAAGCGATCATATGCTTTTGACAGATCTAACTTCATCATCATTCCTCTCTACTTTTTCTGATTTAGGGAGTGAATCATCTCCTGAGTAACTACTAATCCATCAAGTATTTGTCGACCCTTAACAAAGCCAATTTTCTCTGGTGAGATGATATTCAGAAGTAAAGGCTTTAATATTTTCGCTATCAGAGTAGCTATAATCTTATAAATGACATTGCACTGGGATATTGGGCGAAAACCTTGAGCATCCTCCGAATTATTGCTCGTAGGGATCAAGGTTAGAAAGGCCTAGCCATATCTTTTGCTTCATTCTTGATTCCTCTACCGCTTCCAAGACTTCCTGTCCTAAAAAGTACCAACCTGCCTGATAGAATTCCACTGTGTATCCATCCGGTCTTGGTGCCTTACTCTTGTTCATATTCATCACAATTTCTTCCACCTCTTCCATAGTTGCTGCCCTCATTAGAGCTTTATTTTGTTCACTTGTTATTACTCTTGGAATTTCCTTGAAAATATATTCTATTGCTTCTCCCCTGTCCCTCTGTGGTTCTGTAAGAATCCCTTTGTGATAATCCACTAAAACTTTTTCAATATCTCCCTGTTCTACTATCCTTTCCCCCTCTGCATTTTTGATAGAGAAGATCCAATTCCTTTGTCTGTTCTGGACCATAGCTTGATGAAAAAACTTGGTATTTCTTTCACCCTCGCGCAACCATTTTATCCTTTACTTTTGTCTCCACAAAATCTCTTCCTGTTTCCTCCTTTCTTCCAATTGGCCGATTATTCTTCCCTCCTCATTACTCCTCTCTTCATCCCTCCCTTCCAAAATTATTTTTTGCTGTATTTCCTCCATTTCTCTCTCTAATTTTTGTTCTTCCTCCATGATGTTCCCAAACTCTTCCTTATTCCATTTTTTGATTTTCCCTTTGATTTATTTGAGCTTCAACTAGATTGTATGCATTTTCCCCTTCCCTTTAACTTTACTCTGAGTCCACCATTCTTCCACTCTACGTAAGAATTCGGGGTTTCTGAGCCAGAAAGCCTCAAATCTAAATGGCTTCTTACCGTTGTTCTTCTTGATATCAATTTCCAGTCTGATCAGCTAGTGGTACGAACCTAGTCCTGGCATAATTTTAGCTTCTATAAACACATCCCGGTTCAAAATTTGTCCAGACAAAAGGAACCTATCTAATCTCGAAGCAATCTGGTTTTTTCCTCCCCTCCTGTTATTCCATGTATGGACACCATTGGTTGTGGGAATATCTACCAATCTCTGATCTGTAATCATCTCATTAAACTCCTCCATACTCTGATCCAGTCTCCTTATGCCACCTTTCTTTTCTCCTAACGCTCGAATCATATTAAAATCTCCTCCTATTATCCATAGGGTTCCAAGTGTAATTCTTCTTATTGCTTCCATATTCTTGAGGAATTCCTTCCGCTCCCTGGGTATGTGAGGACCATAAACCCTTGAAATAAGAATTTGTTCCTCCATTCCCGTCAACCTGAACAAACCTATTAGTATTCTAGGAAAGCTAATCCAATTCTCAAAAATTACCTCCTCAGGGTTCCATATGATTGCCAGATCATCCGCATCTTGGGCCATTACCCCGTATTCAGGCCTAGTCCTTTTCATTATTTCTATCAGCTGTTGATACTCCATTTTCGTTTCCTGTATTAACATTATGCTCGGTTTGTCATTATTCAATCTCTCCTTTAAATATCTTTGCTTACCTTTACTGTTGAGTCCCCTAATATTCCAGCTTGTAACTATCATTTATAACTTTTTGATGGTTGTTGAAATACCTCTGACAGAGGTATCACCCTACCTGAATTAACTAATATTTCTCCTATTGCTTGAATCATTTCATTTATTATTCATCTTCCTCTCTTTCTACACACTTTGCCAATACCATCCATTCCCAGGTTTTGGTTTCCCTGTGATCCTGTTTGATCTATCCTAATCTCTGAAGTGCTGCCTTTCTTCTCCTTATATTTCTAGAAAGCATCTTTATATAGTTGTTTTTGTGATTCCGGAATGAATCTTTCATCTAGGTTTTTCCATTCTTGAAGAAGTTTCTTCATTATTCTTTCCTCATCAACCCCATTATCTTTTTGACTGTTTGATCCAGTCGTCATTTGTCCTACTATATTCTCCTGACTTTCCCCCATCTCTACTTCTGCTTCTCTGTTCTGACTTATACTTTTTCCTGTTGTCTCTATTATGATATCCATTGGAGCTTTTTCGTTATCCTCCTCTTCCATCTTTCCTCCCTCGTTTTCTTCTTCCTCATCCTGAAGGACCTGAAACTTGTTTTGGTTTTTAGTTGGTGTATTCTTCTCCTTTGGCTGGACCCTCGTTCCTTCCGTACTTGGTTTCTTCCTCCTCTGAACCTCCTTGAAACCCCTCTCACCAGTATCTGATCCTTCTGCTCTCCTCTGTTCTTCCTCCAGAGTCCTTGTTGCTTCCGCCTCTCTATTTTGTGGGCATTGCCTAAATAGATGTCCATACTCGTGGCACCTTCTGCACCTAAAGGGAATATGCTCATAGTCTATTGGCTGCTGCCATCTTTCGTCATGGTATTCCACCTCTATATACTCCCGCAAGGGTTCTGCTATGTTCATGTACACACATATCCTTGCATAAGATGTGTACTTCCCTCTTTTGGTTGACTCTGCCACCTTTACAAACGTTCCGATCGAGTTTCCAATCCCTTCCAATATATCAGGATCCCAAAACTCCATTGGTAGTCCGAACAATCTGACCCATATGGGAGCTGCCAACAGTTTCTCATTATCTGGGTTGTATCTATCCTCCCAGTGTCTCATAAACAAGCCTGCATTGTTCATGAAGTATGGCCCCTCTTCAAAAATTCTTTTCTTGTCCTCTAGGTTTGCAAAAATCACTGTGAAAAAGCCTTTTCCTCCTAGTTTTAGGTCTATATGCCCTTTTGGCCTCCATCTTAGTTGTATCCATTTTGTTAAATCCTTTTCAGGTGGCCAAAGTCCTATAAACTTACAGATCAATGCATGATCTCTCATATAGCATCGATAATCTTCAAGTTTGTTGCTTGGGATTACATACCTTGGTTTGTTTTGTGCCCTAGGTAAACACCTGTTTCCCATTCTTGCTTGCCATCGATTCCCCAGCACTGGCACATCTCTGTTGCTCTGTTTCTGCGCCCCTTGCAGCCTGCCTCTGCTTGTTTCGCCTATTACCACGTTCCTAAAGGAGGGGATCTCTCCCCTCCCCTGATTTCCTTCCATTGATCCCTTCAGTCCCGCCCGTTTTCTTTCTCCCCTCCACCTTTCGATTTGCCCTTGCGAATCTTCCTCGCGCGCGTGCTTAACCCTTCTCTCGCTTCCCATACTTCTGTAACCTTCCTCCTTGGATCTGAAAACCCTATTCTCTCAAACCCTAATCACGCTGCATCAGGTCAATCGCCCTCCCTCTCGCATCAACAAACTATTGACACTTTTATCCATCTATTTGGCCGATCCAAAAAAGGGCATTTCATCATCATAGGAATCAGAAATCGGGATAGGTTCTTGAATACCAAAATTAATAGGATGATTGAATGCTTGAAAATTAGAATGGACCAGACCAAATCCTTGATTAAAACTCTCTTTACCTTCAAAAATAGATTCACATAATGAATCAAACAAAATCATTTCCGAAGAGAAAAGAAGTTCAGTGTTTTCATTTTCCAAGTCATCATCATAAGTAACTTCATTAGTTTTTTTTTCCTTTGAATTAAATAAATCAGAACCAGGAAAGTGATTAATTAACAAGTTAAGAGAAAATTCAAGTTTATTGATTAAATTATTGATTAAATTTTCTCTACCAATATCAGAAAGTAATAATTCATTATTAAAACTAGTTCCTCTATTTTATAATATTAAATATGCATCCAAAGGAACTATTGATTGATTATGAATTAAACTAATGTCGTTAAAGATATTAAGGTAGATAGAAAAATAGGAAGTTGAAGATATATACCTGAAGGTTTCACTATGCATAGATAATTTCTGATTTTTCAAACTAGACAATTCATATTTTTCATGTATTTGATCAATTCGCAAATTGTTGCTGAGGTGCTCCATCATTTGCAATTTATTATTAGAAAATTGTGAATTGATTTCAACATCAGACTATGTGTTGATAACATTCTCTGGTTGGTTTAATTGTTGCTAATTTAGTTGTTGTTGATTGTTTCTAATACATTGTGGTTTTTTCTAAAATTATATTTGATCAACATTATGTAAATTTGGAGAATTTCTGGCATTATCATTTGTAATTTCAGTTTGTGAAGAATTCAAATTTTCATTTTGGGCAAGAGTATCACTATCAATGAAGGATATACCTTTTGGTTCATGATAATTATCACAGGATAAAGACACTAAATGCCTAAACCATCCAATCAATTAGAATTGAGGAGGCAAATATTTGGGCCAAAACTGCATCAAAATTAATTTAAATCTAACATAAAAAAATATCCAAAGTCTCACCTTCCATCCTACTCAATTCTTCTAACTGATCACACACTTTTTTCGTAATCATATTCCTAAAATGTGTGAAGAAAAATATTTGAAAATTCATCCCAACTACATATAGAGGCAACTGAAAGTAACAAGCACCAATCTTTGGCTTTTCGAGTCAAAGTACGAGTGAAGATCCTGCAAGTAATATCTTTATCAATATTGAAATTATTCCAACTTAAGATAAATTGAAGGAGTTGATTAAAATCAAATGTCTTACCATTATATTTTACTTGAGACAAGATCTTGACTGCCTTTACTAGAGTGGTTTTTGGATAAGGTACAATAAAGCAATTCCAAGGAAGTATTTTACATGGGACCATATTAAATAAATAAAATATTCAAATAAAACAATTCATTGGCCCTCCCTCTAGCGCCAAAAATGTTGAAGGCTCAAAAATATATGCCTACAACATTATAAGAGAGACCACCCAATTGGGAGCCTATAGAAACTCTTTTTCCATTGAAATGGTGGTTTCAAATAGTTAAACTAGGTCCAGTTTCCTTCTCTCTATCTCCACTAGCTTAAAATATGACTTTCACCTACCAATAGAGAAGAGACATCAATTCAGCCATCTTGCTGATCAATTAAGAAAGTTATTCTTAAGCTAATCTTCGGCTCAACCAAGCCACAACTAAATTCTACCCCTATATGAGGGGACTTCTAGAATGTAGAAAGTATAACTAAATGTAAAGTATAATCTAAGATGCATCTAATCCTAGACCCATCTTGATTGTAGGAAGGATTAGTCCTTCTCTGAATCAAGAGCAAGCTAAAAGGATGGGAAAAGAAATACAAGTAAGTTGAAATTGGAATAAGATAAAGGAAATAGTTCAGGGAAATAGTTCCAAGATCTAATCCTTGTTTGAGAAAATGTAAACAAATAAACACATATTAAATAGTTAAGAGATATCCAACTGAAAACACCTCCAATTCCTAATAAAACATATGCATAAGGACCAAAATATTCATGCTACAATACTGAAATAGTTGAAATAAATTACATGTATAAAGAAAGACATTTATAAGATTAAATTGTTAGATAGCTAGCAACTCAAAGAGATAAAGATTTTTCCTTATGCAAGTTCTAGTTTCAAGTCTCATTTTTTATTAACCCTGCAAGATATCTTGACAAGATTCTAAATGAGCATTTCAGTTAAAAAGTGAACATTAGTGCTTAAAAGCCACATACATAACATACACTAGAAATCATATTTGAAAGCCGAAGCATTTATTTTCAATAACAAAGAAAGAAATAGTGTTATACAATCAAATGGTGAAATAAATATTATTATAAAGATAAATCAAGTTACAGAAAACAATATAGAGTTACAATAGTGTATGTCCTCTACTACCTCTAAACTCGATTCCATGCCTACAAAGATGGATTGACTCTCACTACAATAGTGTTAATGAATCATAGACTCCCTCTTTAAAAATAAGTCATAATATCAAACATTACTCTACCTCTTTTCTAATAGATTCCAATCCTTTTTCCAGTCAAGGAGATTGCATTTATACAAAGCTTAAGGTGAAATCATGAAAATAACAACAACTCCAAGTATCTCTCAACAACTAAGATAATAATAAAAGCAATTAAATTAGGTGTTTGCTTCTTATTAAATCACAGGAAAAATGTAGATCACCTATGGTTGATAAAGTGACCAGTGTAGCTTTCTCTTGAGTTCGATTTATTTTTTGTTGATAACCACTAAGAAGATTGGTCGACAAGATCTTGCTTTTCATGGTATTAGTCTTTGTTTTATCTTTTGCTTCTATCTATTTTCACTTGGATCTTGACACATGGTTGAGTCGCTGTTTCGATGTCCTAGATAGAATTGTTACTTCCTCTTTGTTGACCTTATATTTACCCTTGTTTTAGCTAAATAGATCTTATTAGTTCTATTATTAAACTTAGACGAAAATTTATTTGAAATAAAAACATAACAAACTTTCCACAAAACCAATGAAAACAGACTTTACAAAATTATAACAGCAGCCACATATTGGAGTGACAAGTGCAAAGAACCACATGGTATCAGAGAAAGGCTCATCACAACTTTTAAAATGAGACAACATGAAAAACTTGCGATATTGGGTAGCTCCAATATGGAGCAGATGTGAAACCATAATGAATTCATTTTAATAACTATATAAGATCCATTATATCAGAGCTTTGTTTCAGTGTTGTGATATCAAAGGTTTCATTCAAAAGTTCTGATTTGACAGGCGGATGAAAAATTATTATTAACTAACATTAAAACAAATATCGAATCTTGATATTGAAGATGGGAGTAAATCGGAGGTCGAATGTCATGATATATCGGAAGTTGGAGGTCAAAGGTGGAGTTTATATCATTATCAGAAAATCAACAAGATTAGCATATCACAATATCGGTGATCAAAGGGAATCGTAGGTTGGAGTGGGAGATGGTAACATATCAGAATATCAATGGGATATGAAAATCAGAGTTTTAAAGATGTGACATAGTTGAAAACCTCTAATCGTCGATATTCTTAAGCGAATGTAATGACGTGGAAGTGGGTCCTCCCATTGACTATATTATAATATGGCCGGGTTTTCGGTTTTACAAAGTTAGAACAATTTGTTTTATTAAATAATTCCAATAAACTACAATAATTGTTAAATGATATGAAGGCCTTGGATATCAGAACTTTTAAGCGGTGACCCAAAACAAAACTCTGATATGTGATTTCCCTGATAAACTGCAACCACTTTATAAAAAGACACATCTACTTTATAAGCTAAATCCACTATTTAGAAAATATATCCACTAATAAATAATAATGAAGATCTTGGGCTTGGGGGCTATGTTTTATTCCATAATCTAAGATGTTTAGAAAAACTTATTTACAAAGTTTATTAACAAACAAACTTAATCAAACTTAGGAAAACTATAAAAATAATATAAATGCAAATAAAAGGCACATTAGACTTGAAATGAAGTAAATACACTCAAAGCCTACATGCAATGCAAAAAGGTCCCCATAATTTTATTATATGGATAAAAAAAAATTGGGGGGTTGTTGAGTACTACAATAGGCATACAATAGTATTATAGGGACCTAACATTTTAACTAGAAACAAGAACTTTAATTTGTAATGTTTGGTGCATCAACATGTGATGTGCATTTTTCAAAACTAGAAACAATTGTTTACAAATTAAAAATTTCAAATCTTGGAATTCAAGTTTTTTGAATACAGTGTGAATTTGTCTATGCCTGTGAAGAAGTAGTTTTGTGTGGGAGAAAAAGTGTGTGGAACAATGAACAAAGACTTTATTCTCCACTATTTCGGTCCTGCTTATGCACACGTCTGACCTGCAGCACAATATATGTTATTTATCAATTAATAATGTCGGACATGATTGCAAAGAGAACTTTATTCTATAAACATAAAATTATTTAAACTTCGAATAACAAGTTAGTATCCAATATAAATTTAAATTAAGTTTGCGGAGCAAGGAACACAAACTTTAATTCGTAATGTAACAAAAAATTTCATCCCTAATGTTGTTGTCCTTCAAATGAATTTTCCATCGGAAAATTTGTTTCGCACAACCATTTTTCTGAATGTTTTGAAGCACATATGCATTTTTTTATCTTACATTTGTGAACTAAATACTTATGATCAAATATTCAATTAAGTGTTTTTTAATGTGTGTGAGGAAGAGACATTTTTTGAAGAGAATGAATGTGTGAAGAGAATGGGTATGCATTGAACATTATTGAATTTCATAGCAAGAAAAATAGGAAAAATTAGGTAATTTTAAAATTGAATTGTTGAAAATTCTTGTGGATCAAAGGATTTTGCAACTACAAGGTTTATTAATTGTTTCACAGAACAATTATCATTTGGCTTGAACGGGTGTGTGGTGTAAGGATAATTTTTTTTCCATAATGTTTTGGCCATCTAGATAAATGTTTTGGTAGAAAAGTTCTTCCACGCATCTGTTATGAAACCAGCTCACAAAAAGATAGAAAATATAGATGAACGCCTTAGAAATGAGCCTCTTCGAGGGGGCAACCTCCTTTACATTACACAAGTGAACAATTCTTCGATGATACAAATGACAAGACCTCCTTTCTATATATAGGAGTCTAAGAGGACATAATATAATCAAAGCCGACGTAACAATAATAATGTAAGGGCACAATAATAACAATATGGGGACTGGATGGGCACAAAAATATAATAAGGGGCTTGTACTAATAACAATAAGGGGTTAAACTAGTAGTATAGGGACCTAACATGCCCCTCTCCTTTAAAAAGTGTTGTCCTCAATGCTTGAGTAGTTCTGGATGCTTTTGTATAAAATTCTCATCCTCCCATGTGGAATCTTCAGTAGGTAAGTTCTTCCTCTTGATGAGATACTCTGAAATTGATCTATTTTGTAGCTATCGATTTCTCGGCTCTGTGATTGCTTTAGGTTCCAATATGATTTTTCCTTCCTTGTCAAGTTCTCGCAATATTGTTTGAACTGGGATCTTTTGCAACTTTTGAATGAGTTCCCACTCCTTTTGGCATATGGATATCTGTAAGGCTTGATGTTTGGAGGAACACTTCCTGGAATCAAATCAATAGCATGATCATGATCACAAATTGGTGGGAGGCCTTTGGGAGTCTCAAATGCCTTGGAATGATTGTCCAAAACATTTTGGAGATCTAGAGAAATATATGATTTCGTTATGGGATTATCTAGTGAACATAATTGTGAAACTACGCCCTGTTGTTATTTATTTAGAAGTGTTGTCATGTTTTTAGAGTTTATTATCTTTCCTGGTTTCCCTTTGATACCCCTCAATTCGAATTCCTTTCCTTCCCAAAAAAATTTCAAGAAAAATTCTTGAAAATTAAAAGCTATCGTACCCAAAGGTTGTAGCCATTGGACTCCTAGTAAAACAGCAGCACCACTCATTGGAATGGAAAGCATTGGGCTATTCAATACATATTCTCCCATGTATAGCCTAATATTATGGCACTTTCTAGAGAAATTTATGGTTCCTCCACTTGCAACCATCACTTGACACTCTAGTGCTGGATATAGGAAGCAATTCAATTCCTTGGCTATCTTACAAGGAATAAAATTATGGGTACTACCCAAATCAATCAACACTATTACCTTTTTATTCTTGATATGTCCTTCTATCTTGATAGTTTGAGGAGTGGTAGTTTCTTCTAATGCATTACAAGATATGGTAGGATTCATTTCTTGATGCTCGATGTGATCTTTCACTTCTTGAACATTTTTCTTCTTGATATGTCCTTCTATCTTGATAGTTTGAGTGGTAATCCTTGTAAATGAATTACAAGGTATGGTAGAATTCATTTCTTCTTTCTCGATGTGATCTTTCACTTCTTGAACCTTTTTCTTCTTGATATGTCCTTCTATCTTGAGAGTTTGACAAGTGGTAATTCCTGCCAATGCTTTACAAGATATGGTCGGAATCATTTCTTCTTTCTTTGGGGTCAGTTCCTAGTGTATAACCTCTTCTTTTGATGTTTCTTGATCCTTTTCTTCCTCCTCTTCATAATCTATGTAAAATAATTTCTTCTCAACACACTTATGACCTTTAATGTATATGTTATCACAATTATAACAAAGTCCTTTTCTCTTTTATCTTCCAATTGTTGTGGTGTCAACCTTGTAGGTTGTGGAAGGCTAGGAGAAACAACACTTCCATGTTTATAGTTGTGAGGGGTAGACTTCCTTGTTTCCATAATTTTTCTTTCCAATTTTCTTTCCAACTTGAATGCATTCTCCAATGAATCGGGTTCCCAAAGACAAAATTCATGTTGAATTTTATCCTTTAAACTCCCTATGGAGACATCAATCCTTTGCTTCTCTGGAATATCATTTTCCCTTATATTGAATTTTTGAAAGTCCTCAATGTTCTCTACCATTGAACACTTTTGTTTGATATTTATCAATTGGCTAAAGAAGGTGTTTCTCTTTGTATCCTCATAATGTGCTATCATTTCCTCCGTGAAAATTGACCACGCAACAAGTGGTTTCTGAGAACAAAGCCCTTTACACCATAAAAATTGATTCGGTTCTAAATAATTAGATGCAATATGTACCTTTTATAACAGTTGTACACCATGTAGATCAAAATATTTCTCCATCTGTAATATCCAATTTACCGAATCCTTGCCATCAAACTTCCTCATCTCGCTTTTTCTTGATTTTAGGAGCTTGATCTTGAAACAATTGTAACTCTATAATTTTAGATCTCTAAGTTTTGAAATTTTGATTTATAATATCCCTCTGAGTCCTCTTTCTAACTCCACAAGTCTGATCGTAATTGCATTCTCGAAGAAAGATTTATTCGCAATCTCCCGCGATGACCTAATTATAGACTAGTTCAATTGAGTGAACTTGTACGACATGCCACATGTCATTGTTTCAACCTTAGGTTCTAAAATTTATACCCAAACAAAACATAGTATGTCCTCTTTTTGTAACTTCTTATGAATTTTCAATTTGATGCTCAGAGAGAAAGTTATGACAATTTTCCCAAGGTTGCCTATTTAGGATGTAATTCGGAAGTCTGCAAAAACCATAACTTCCTCAGATCATATATCCGAAAATATAGTGGGACAAGATATTAAATTCGTACACGAGGTTTAGACCGATATCTTCGCAAACTAGTTTTTATTTTAGCTTATGAAACATCGTAGCGAAAAAGTTATAGAAAAAAATCCACAATGACCCGTTTTAGATGAAATTCTAGAGCTTGCAAACATCCTAACTTCCTCAGATCATATCTCTAAAACTATAACTAGAAAAGATCTAAAATTCAGATCTGAGGTTTAGCGAGATTTCATCTCAAATGGGTTTTTTTTTAGCTTCTAAAATGTCACAGAAAAATAGTTATAGCGAAAATGCCACAATGACCTATTTGGAGCAATGAAACCCTAGAATCCAAAGCTCTGATACCAAATGTTATGAAACCAACTCACAAAAAGATAGAAAATATAGATGAACACCTTAGAAATAAGCCTCTTCAAGGGGGGAACCTCCTTTACATTACACAAATGAACAATTCTTCGATGATACAAATGATAGGACCTCCTTTCTATATATAGGAGTCTAAGGGGACATAATATAATCAAAGGTGAAATAACAATAATAATGTAAGGGCACAATAATAACAATAGTGGGCTTCCATGGCACACAACAATAACAATATGGGGACTAGGTTGGCACAACAATATAATAAGGGGGTTGTACTAATAACAATAAGGTATTAAACTAGTAGTATGGGGACCTAACGTTCCTTCATGTTAATATTGAATTTGTAAACATTTAATATGATGCATTTGGGATTAAAATTATAAGTTCTATCATGATTATGCGTAAATTGTCATGGGAAATTCAAAAGAATGTTGATTTAATGAAATTATCGCTACTGACAGGAAACTTTTCTTTGTCATTTTTTCATTTGTACATCTTTTTTTAGATAACATCCTACAGTTGCATCAGTTCTCACATCATTTGGCAAATTAATAGAATAATAATGATACAATCCCAATGATATGCAAGGAGATGACCTACATATACACATATTTTGTGAATTGAATGCAACTAATATTTACTCACAGCAGTGTTTTCTATTAATCATATATAATAGTTAACTTTAATCGCGGGTTATTGGCAACGTTTCTATGTCAATGAACAAGGAAATTGGTGATATGAATCTAATAGCATGAAATGTACAAGCAGTTAGGACACAAATATATCGATGCGAAGATGAAATTGGTCAATGAGGACAAACATTAGGACAATAAAAAAATATGGATTCTGACTTTATCCCTGATACAAAGGTTTCATAAATGTTTCACATGCAAAATAGTACCAAGTGGTGACTATATATTTAAATGAGTAAGAAAGCGTTTGAAATGGCTAGTAGAGTGTGGAAAAAGGTTATATGCAATGATACAAATAACTAATTTTCTAATATCGATTGTGTATTTGGAATAATGGAGTGTGTAACTTTTTCTCTTTGCAGAATGTGTTTAAACGCTCGGAGTATTGTTTGACATTTTGTTGCCTTACATAAAATATTACTTCCAAATCCGATGTCACATAAAGTGACATCCTCGACTTTTAATTAAATCTAAATGGAATGTATTATTATTGTATGAAAGTTACAAAATTTTGAACATAAGATCATTGAGATACAATACTAATTCATTATTGATGACATATCAAACTTTAGGAAGTGGTGTATCATGACAATGGGATAAGTATATCTCAACGCAATGTAGTTTGATGTTCCATTTCATCGATAGCTAATATAGGTTGGAAATTTTGTTCAAGCTCAATTGAAAATATAGATATCATCATATGTGATGCCAACTCTAGCATAAAATATTAATTCATTGTTGTTTACATTGTCACATTAGCCAAGGAATACTTTAGTGTATCGTAATAGCTTTTTGTCCAGTATTTCATGTTATGGTCAGAGTCAATTTTTGTCTATGTTTTAAGATTTGGTTTTTTGGATACATTGTATATGATATCTAACTAATTGATTAATATGTAGCGTTGTGCAAGAGGGAGGTGTGTAGAAGAAATGTATGGTTAATGTATGCAAAGATACAAAATATTATGTAAGAGAGTTTTTGTTCCTTGTTTCATGTAGCTGGCTCGAACGCGTTGTTTTTTTTATATTTTGAATGAATTGTAATGTTTATTTCTCTTTGCGTTGAAATTTTCAAATTTTCCACTTGTGTGTGATTTCAGCATTTTTGTTAACAAAAATGAACTGACTTGAATCCATTGAACATAAATCTACAGGCATAAACTATTAAGTCATGGTTGGTGGAATTAGCTCAAGAATAATTTAGTGTATTGCAATAGTTTTTGTCCAATATTTTTTATTGTGATAAGAGTTAATACTTATCTATGTTCAAATATTTGGGTTTAGTGTTGTGTGGAATGTAGGTATGCCGAATAAATGTGTAGGTGAATGCATGCGAAGGAACAAAATATTTTGAGAGAGAGTTTCTATTTTTTTTCTCTATGTAGTTTGTTTGGATGCATTGTAACTGTCAGCTTTGCACCTTATTTCTCAAAACCACATGTCAGGTTATTCTTAAATCAAATTTGGTTCATTTTTTTTTATAATCCAAATAAAATAAATTGAAATCAACAGAGTGGTGGGGAACAGTTCACCCATAAATTCAATTCATGGTAGACGATAGCTAAACACATCTCTGCATAATATTTATTCGCAATTGTTCTTGCACATTTCTCTATTTATAATTAGTATTAATAGTTTCTTTCCTAATTGCCATTATCATAGGGAATTCATTTTTATTTTATATCATAATATTTTTTATGACATGTATATCAATGATATTGAAGCAGGAGAAAGTGAAGAGTAAATGGATAAGACTCTTTTGGAATATTATGATTTATTACTATTACTTCCCGTAAATGTTGGATTTAGTATCTTTAATTGTTATTTATTAAGAGTTTTGTGCGTAATAGTTTTCACATGAGTAATAGTAACAACTACTGATTATGAAGAGAGATGAGAATTGTAAATTTAAATTATATTTTAGAATGTTATTCATTAACAAATTATTTTTTAGTGCAAAGCGAAAATGGGTAGTAGAAGAAGGAAAGAGGCAATTTGCAGTAATATGATTAACTCGCGTTCTCATATCGACGAGAAGGTTCATTGGTTGATGGCATATGAGAGGTATGTGAATATTCCAATGGAACAGGAAAAAATAAACAAGATTTGGAGTAGCATATTAGTGAAAGATGGGCGTGGAATAGAAGTGTTTGATTTAAGAGAAACTATTTATCTGTGCCCAAACAATTTCAATTCAAGAACAAGAACAATTATGCCAGGAAGGAAGAAGATTCCTCTGAATCCCAAGGCCTTCACATGGTTTCTCAAGTTACAAAAACCGAATAAGTGTTTAATAATGTTTGATGCATATAGTTTCATGAAGTTGGAAGCAAGTGGGGTTGACATTATTCGAGAGTTCATTTCCCCAACTTGTCAAGTTCCTTAAGATCTTTCTCTGCTAGATATTTCTTTGTTTAGACAATTGTTTAGGAAATTTTATTGGATCTTCTCCCATGTGATGGGTTTAGAAACAATAACAAATTTTTAAAAATTCATTTTATATCTACTTTGTCATTCATACAAAAAAATTATATATTCGACTAGGTTGATGTCATATCCAATGAACTAGCTTTCTAGTTAGTTAAGTTTTCCAAGAGCAATAGATTCTTTATGAGATCATATCTAATAACAACTCTCATGTCAAGCCATGTGTTTGATCACTTACCGTATAATCCTAAATTGAATTTTAGTGAGGAACAAATGTAGTTTTGGTATATTATACTATGGAAGCATATAACTTCTTTAATTTTTTGTTTAATTCAAGATATATTTGTAAAGCAAGTCTATTACATGACAATTGGGTAAGAGCCTCCTCGAATATCTGCATAGGCTCAAGTTTTCCTATCTATCAAATGGGGCCATGAAGAAACATAAAATAATAGTGTAATTAAAACTTATAGTTTTGAAGATAAGTCATTAAGTTGTTAAAAAAAAATTAGATAGGTATTTTGTTACTGAAGTCTATAGGAAACATTGTCATTAGCTAGTTATCTTTTAACAAAAAAAGAAACAAAAAGTTATTTATTTTTTGTTTATTGTTGGAGAAGTCACTTTGAAGAATATGGCTCATGATGTCGATATTGCAAAGTGTTTAGATCATGTTAACCTAAGTAAAGTTGAAGTCATTAAAGCAATTGATCCAAAAGGTTTTTTCAAAGGACACCTAGAGTCTATTAGATACGAGAACTTGCTTCCAAGAGCTAGAGAGAAGAGTGAGGAAAGTCATAGTGCACCAAAAAAAAATCAAGAATTTGTAAAAGATGCTAAATAAATCATTAAATAAGAGAGAATGGAAATGAGACAAGTATATAAGCAAAGAGGCACAAATCCTATGGGGAAATCTCAATCTTTCACATGTGGTATTGGTCTGAGTTCATCTGTAGGTCAAAATAGGAGAAAAACTACAACAAGTTAAAGACTACTTCATGGTGGGCTATCATATGGCAGGGATGATGAAAATCATCCTCTTAAATCCAATCCAGAAAGAGCGCACATTTTTGAATTATCCAGATCCAAGAGTCTGCGAAAAATAGGGAACCTTGAAGAGGTTGTGGATGTGGAATTTGATAATGTTATACCTATCTTATTGGGTTAGTATTTGTTTGCAATAAAATTGGAAAATGATGGAGAAAATTATTGAATAGGTCAATACCTTCGATGACCGCCCTGTCACATTGCAAAATGAAAATTATGAAAGAGGAATTTGTTTTTGTGACAAACATCCTCCAAAATTTGTTCTACAGTTGAATTTTGGAGTCTCCTTGTGATCTTATGATCTCATGTCATCTCAACTTATTCATGGTCACTTTATGATTGATTGATGTTTCGATAAGTGCTTAACTCTTCTTATGAGATTATAACTATAAAAGTCACTTTTTTATACATGTATATCCTTTGATACATTCATAAGCACACATCTTCCTAGAAATCTCAATAGCCAATGAATATCCTTGAAGATAGGCATTACACAGTTCTTGAGATTAAGGCTTGCGCAGTCTCTAGGAATAGCGCTATTCCAAAGTTTAGTTACAGTGCTTGTGAAACCACTATTGTTAATGACTGCGCAGTCCATAACAACAAGTGTGCAACTTTAGTTGACAATTTTTCTTAGTTGCAATTGTACTATCATTCGGGTGAGTTTTCTCAACTGTTTCTTTTATGTGATTTTTTTTCACAAGCGTCACTTTTACTTTTGTGACTATATTTTTTTCTTTTTTTCACTTTAGCAAGTGTGGCTTTTGGTTTCTCTTCACTTTGGCATGTGTCATTTTCACTTTCTTTAGTTTTTTCAAGTGTCGTTTCCATTTTCTTTATCTTTTGCAACTGTCATTTTCACTTTTTGTCACAATCACAAGTGTCTCTTTTGATTGTTTTCACTCCTACATGTGTTTCACTATGGCACACCACCAGAGGCATCTCTAGCACACTATTCTACACTAGTTGATCATATACATCATAAGAATATGTGTTAGACACTCTCCTACAACTTAGTGCACTTCGTGGCTGCAGTCGACACTTCTGTTGTAACTAGTATTCTAAGTGTTGCAAAACTATGTTTCAACTATTGCACTCTGAAATAAGTATTGCTTTGTTATCATTTCAAGGTATGCATGCAGATTTTGAGTATTGTGCATTTTCTTGGCTTTTTTTGATGTTATACGATTATGATATCATTATTTTAGGACTTGTTTTCATGCCTTTTTCTCTCTTGTTTCACTGATCCCATAGTCATTCTCGGAGCTTTCACTGTCTCTACAAATTTCTAACCTTCCTCCCTCTTAGAATTTCACATTATGCACATAATGAATTATCATATGCCTCTTGAAACTACACATTGCATACTCCTAGATGACAGACTCCTTCTCCACATACACATTGAGTAGCCTTGGAGTCTAGGCTATCAATATAGCTACTTATCCTTGTTAATCAAGCAATTAAAAGCTCCTCCTACAATGGATTATGCATTGCATAGTTAAAGGGGATAGGGAAGCCTTCCTATTCCACCAACTTGCCCAATTGCGTGATCTCTTAAGCGTCCTTTTCAGCTACTGCGCGTTGCGTAGTTTCAATGCCTTAAACTGCATCCTTATCTCCCTAACTTTCTAAATTATGTAGTTCTTTCATCAAGGGAGACTCATGATACACATTGCATAGTTCTAGTGAACAGTGGGTCACTTATAAATCAATGAGATCCTCAATTTTGCAGTCCTTAAAATTTTCCAATTAATCGTTGTGCATTGCACAGTTATAGTGGCTCTTTTTGTCCCTCTTGCTAAATGAAACCCCTTATTGTGCATTATCTTGACCTATATTGTATCCTACTATGAATTTAATATTTCCAATGGACATGGAGGTCATCCCTCATCCCTTGTGATGCTAAATTGTGCAATTTTTGTCTCCTCTTCCTAGAGCAGTGCACATTTTGCCTCTTCAATTAGCAAGCTCATCACCCTTGTCTCTTGGACTTTCCCACTACACTGGACCCTAAGAAGCCTTCCCTAATTATTCATTCCATATTTCTAGATAATATTTGAGTCATCCCTTAGCCCTTACAATTCTCAACTATGTATTTATCAGTCTCTTCCTCCCAAAACCCTTTATAGTTGCCTCATCACTATCAACATCTTCCATAAGCAAGCAAATGTAAAATAGGTGGTTTCCAAAATGATGTTAGCTTATCATGAGTGGAATTCATCTATAGATTTTATCATTTCAACATGGCAAGGTGATTATCAAAGGACATTACCAAATATAGGTTATAAAAAGGAACTTGCGAAGAAGAAACAAAATGAGGAACCATCATGAATAACATGGAGGAATCTTGGACCAAGACAAGGAGGTAGTAACTCATGTTGACTTGGAAAGTTCCAACAACCATATGGACCTTTTGGATGGTAAATATTAATTACAAAAAAATATCTATCTTGAAGAATTTAAATTCACAACAAAAAAGAAAATACCTCGACATTCATACAATGAAGTCTCATGTCACCATCACCAAGTCATGGCTTCTCAAATTGTCATCACAAAATTCATATGTGTCAATGTAATTTTCAATGTCATTTATGGAATGTATTTATGTAATTTTCCAAAATGAAAAAATATAAAGAGTGTGGAAGCCCAAGGGTTACACATGGAATGTGAAAAGTCACTAGTAAGTTCCAAAGTCATGTAGAAGCTCAAAGGTCATATAGGAAGTTCAAAGTTGATAGTAGAAGCTCAAGAGTCATGAGGGAGGTCAAGAGTCACATGTGAAGTGGAGATTCACCTCATTTGTTCTAAATATACCCTCACAGCTTAAGAGAGAGGAATTTGGACTTTCCAGCTTGGCTTCTCTAGCTTGGCATAGGAGAGAAGATATTTCTTTGGAGGAGAAAGTGGTGACTTAATGTTCCACTATTGGGGCTAGTGTGGCAACATTGTAATTGTGTATCTAGGTACATTCACTTTGTTGGCATTATGGCTAAAGTGTTGTCCTTGATGGCAACCCATTCAGGTGATAGATCACAGTACTTCAAGTCAGCAGCAGAGATTGATGATCAGCTATCAAATATTGAAGAAAATAAGGGGTACGCAAGTACACCTTACAGAAGATGCGTACACGCAGG
>APFE030447313.1:0-24992 GCA_000404065.3 Pinus taeda
CATATGTGTTTTTATGTGTTATGCTCTCGCATTGTTTATTTTTCTATGATTTAGAATTCGTATGCAGGTAATTTCTGTATGGGGTTAAAACCTACATTGGGTCCTCCTGCAAGCTCATCGTGACCTCGAACGACTGCTCAATGAGTTATGTGCAGTCCACTACTGTACTATAAACCACTATTATTTCCTCTATGACAATGGTTGCACGCTTCTCCTTTACTTTTGACGAGGTTGAAGGTTGGGCCTTCAACTATAACTTGGTGATCCATAGGTTCAACTCCAACTAAACCCTCGCCATTTTTGTACATGCATTGTGCACCCCTATAGCCAGCTTGCAGACTTGCACCTCAACTAGTTCTTCCTTAGGAATGGCCAACTCTGGGACCAATCGATATGCCTCCTCAATGACCTGCATTATATGCCTGTTTTGGTTAGTCACCTTGGTCACAGCGGCGATGGCAAAGTCTAGCTATAGTTCCATATGCTCATTGTTAATCCGTCGCTCGCTGATCACCTAGAGGGTGTGGTGCTCACAGGCCCTCAGCTCCGTAATCACTCCATCCTGCAAGAGGTGGAGTGCTTCACCAGGGAGCGCTGCCAGATTCAACCTTACTCCCTTGAGGGCGCTGACAGTGGGCCTGTCAGCTTCATTCTCTATGGTCAGTGCTCCATCAGGAAGCACTATCGCACTGGAGGCCTTCATGCATAACATCTTGCCAAATTTTGACATGCCGATAGCAAGGCTGCTGGACACCATGCCAACCTATGACACGTGGGTCTGTAGCTCCCACAGACCTATCTGGATAGCCCCCAATACTAGTTGTTGTTGTTGCTCAAACTGTTGTAGGGCCTCTGTGGTGACATCCTGCACTGTGTCAGTGATGTCGTGCAAGTCGCCCTTTGTAAGGGTGATTGGGTCCAACGATGTTTTAGTGGCCTTGTCTTTCTTCATGTACCCTCCTTTCTCCTACTCCTTTGGATGCCTGATGCGAGAAAATGTTGTCTGTGGGTCCGCATCATGCTGCTCCATCTGCTCATCTGTCTCTTCCTCTATCTCAGGTGAAGGCGAACTCACGCCTTTGTTAGAGCTCCACTTTGTTCCACCTATTTTCTTCTACATCTATTGAGTCACATCGTACTCTTCCTGGGCCTTCTCAATAGCCTCATTTTCCCTCTTCTCAGCTAGTTGTGTCATCTTAAGCTTGGCCTCCTCCTTCTTGCACCGCGCGGTGAACTTGCTTCTTCCCACCGCCAAGTCTTTTGTAGTGCACCACTCTGTCAACCATCGATAAAGTACCGCATCAATGTCATCATCCGTTTCCAAGTAAGGCAACTCATACTATGTTTGCACAGGGTCCTTCCATGTCCTGATGGACACATGGTGAAAATATGCTTTAAACTCTGCGTAGCCCTAGGGGTTTGAACACTATAGGTGACAATAACAGTTTACAATTAATGGCCATGCAGATGTTCATCTCCATCAAGATCCAGAAGATATTACTATCCTTGATGCGCTACGCATCCTTGGTCACCCACAGTGAAGCGTACTTCGCTGCTTCTAGAAGGTCTGCTGTGACCGAAGGGAATAGATTGTCCTCTAGCAGCTCCCATGCTACCAGCATAATAGATAGCAATAGCCACGAGTAGTGGAACGTCTTGCTGAGCTCCTGTGCCTCATGGTAGTTCACAAGGAACTCACCGCATTGATAGTCTTCCCAGTTGAACTGGACTCCTTCAGCCCACTGGGCTGCTATCGGAACGACAAGTGCTGACACCTCATCAGCACAACACTTCCTCATCACCTTCCCTACTAAAATCTGCGTAGCCACCTTTACAGCAGGGTCACAAATCTTGGATATGGAATATCCACGTGGCCTTTTCACCAACTTAAACTTCTCCTTCATGGCCTCTGCAAGGGTCTGCTCACCTCCTTTTCCGCCAAATATCATGGCCGGATTCTCTCCTGTGTAAGGCAACCACGTGATCCTCTGGATCAATTTGTGAATTATGGGTATTGACTCCTCCAGCCACAAACACCCATCATGCACCAAGCACATCAGCTGCTTGATGACGAATACTGTAACTAGGGTGCAGTTGTAGTGTGGCACCCATAGTAGATTGAGCAAACTTGCCTTGTCTGCTCCTCTGATCCACCTCTGTGGCTTCAATGTGGTCATTTTGGTGGTTGTATTGATAATGCGATGCATCAATTGCTTGGTTTCCAAGTGTGGGAACTTCTCATGGTCAGCCAAGTCCTAGTCTTCAAGTTTTAATAGAGGGAAACCAACCAAGTGCGGTCCTTCACAAACAATTTCAGCTAGCAGTAGAGGGGTTTGCAAGGGGACCTTCCTCTCATCGATATCTTTCAATGCCTTGGTCTTGCCCTTGCGTAGAGGGAAGTACTCAGGAAATCGAGTGATAGGGTTAGCACCATGGGCTTCAATTTCCTCCACGTCTATTCCCACATCCTCATCATCCATCAAGGTGCATTCGATTTCTTCTTCCTCTGGCTCCAGATTGATGGCTTTGCCCTTGTCCTATGCGGTGGGCTTCGGTGGATTTCTTCTCGATGATGAGCGCACCAGTATGATAGGCTACTTGCCCTTCTTATCCTTCGTGCTCTCCTTCATTGGGGTCAACTTTCATCTTGGCATCCTTAGTGATTTGGGGACTTCCACAAATACTTCGGCAACCTTTGGAGTAGCTGCTTCGACTTCCATCTCAATTTCCAGCACCAACAACTTTGCTACAGTATCTATAGCTTCCGTGGGTGCCGACATAATGCTTTCCAACAGTTCGTGTGACGTGTCTGGTAAGCTCACAAACACTGTACTCGCTATCAGAGCCTCGAATAATTCTCGGTTCATGTGTGCCTAAGAGCTCAACAACTTAATTCTCAAAATGCCAAGTGTTTTTTGCTGGGCAGCCACCTATAATTTATAGGGAATTTTGAATTCAAATCCGGCCGTTCCCCCCAAATTTGGTTCACTAATGCCAGATTGGAAGAAGATTTTCAAGTATTAGGCCCATAAATTTCATCTTAAATGTTGGTCGCCTACTCCATTTGGCCGCAATTCTATCGTGAAATCATGAACAGTGACTTTAACCGTCACTTTTCGGCCGACCTGTGTGATGTATCCCTAGGTAGCACAACTCCCTTCACACTGTCATGAACCCTGTGACACTTCCTTGCTTCACACAATCGTCCAATCGTGTAGCCCCCCAACCCAAGCAGTGTAGTTTATAGTCCCGCACCACCTTTTAGCTGCTTGGAGCGCTAAGACTGTGCTACTTGCATATAGTCACATGGCCAGACCACTGGTGTATGGATTCAATCGACTGCCATTCACCTTCATTGGAAAGGATCTCCATTCAATTTGACCAACTGAACCGCTCCTCCATCAAGAATCTCCTTAATGACATAGGGCCCTAACTGATGCATTCTGAACTTCCCTAGAAATTTATCAAACTTACTGTCATATAACAAAACTAGGTCATTTACCTTAAAGTTGTGCAACTTAATGCACCGATCATGCCATGCTTTTTCGTGCTACTTCTGGACCTATTAGTGAAATCCACCTAGAAGTGTTTCTTCCTCAAGCTCAGCCAGCTACATGAGCCTCTCCTCCAGGGCCCCGCAATCCATCATACCCGTGAGTGGTGCTATGCACAAACTAGGCACAATGTATTCCATGCGCATCAATGCTTCAACACCATATACAAGCCTAAAGGGTGTTTGTCTAGTCAATTTCTTGCATGTCATCTGATAGGCCCATTATACTGTGGGTATACATAGGTCCCAATCACTGCACTGAGCATTTAAAACCTTGGTCAGCGCATTCTCCAACACTTTATTGAATGCTTCCACCGTCCCATTAGCCTATAGGTGATAAGGCGTGCTCTTCTGGTGATATACCTGAAATTCGTCCATCAGTACGTTGATCGTCTCATTCAGAAAGTGCATACCACAATCACTTATCAAAATCTTTGGACACCCAAATCACATCAGTACATACTCAAAGTGGAATTTTGCAGTGATCACACACATAAAATCCTTCATAGGCTGTGCCTCTGCCCACCAAGTCAAATACTCCATCGTGGTGATAATGTACCTCGCACCCATCTTCTTTCCTTGGGGCTGAATGGGTCCCACAAAATCTATTGCCCATTTTTCAAAGGGTTATAACATCATTTGTGGATTCATAGGCAAACCTCATCCCTTTGTGATGGCCTGCCAATCCTTTGACACACATCACATGCTTTGCAATATGCTTTTGAGTCCTGATGAAGGGTTGCTAACCACAACCCTACACATAGAATCTTCTGTGTGGTTGCTCTCCCTGCAAAATGTCCTCCTGTGGCGCCCTTGTGAGCATTCGTGAGGATAATGTTCCTTTATAACTCTGGTACATATTGTCGCAATATTTTGTTAGACCCCATTTTGTACAGATGCCCAACAATGACAGAAAAATCTATTGCATGCACCACTAAATCCTTCTTCTATTGGATGGTGTATCCTTTCGAGGCAGTTACTATCGTTAGAAAGTGTATGATATCTTTAAAATTACCATCCACGATGTGCACTACAAATAGTTATGCATCAAGCAATCCCTCTAAATTAGTGGGCTCTTCCCCTGTTTTGATGCGCGATAGATAGACTAGTCTCGTGTTTAGTCGTCTAGGCTTCACAATAACTTCAAAATCATACTCTTGGAACAATAATAGCCACCTGCAGATTCTTCCCCCCAACACAGGCTCATTGACCAAATATTTCAATGTGGAATGATCTGTGTACATCTTAAAATGGCCACCAAGTAAATAGTGTCTAAATTCCTAGAGTGTGTATACCATGGCTAACCCCTCACGCTCAGTGGTGGAATATTTCTTCTCCACCTTGGATAACCTTTTTCTTGGGAATGATATAAGATGGTCCAAGTCTCCTTTGCCAGCCTATGCTAGTACTACTCCCAGAGCAATAAGTGATGTGTCGACATGTACATGAAACTCCTTCTTCCAATCTAGGAAGACTAGAATTGGCACGGTGACCATCTTTTCTTTCAATACATCCAAGATTCTCTTAAAATCCTCATTCCAGCAGAATGTGACATCTTTTTTCAACAACTTCTCCATAGCCATGGTGATCTAGGCATAGCCTTTGATAAACTTTCTAGAATATCCAGTATGTCCTAAGGTAGCGTGCAACTGTTTCAGACTCCTCGGTGCTTCTAAGTTAAGTATCACCATGATATTCACGGGATCTACCATCTGCCCTCTCTACAAACCACATGACCCAATAGGGTCCCAAAAGGAACAAAAGACAGGCATTTATTCAGATTGAGCACATTCTCGTTTCTTCGACAAGTATCTAGCATTAGGCAAAAACTTGCAACATGGCATTTCACAATCCCAAACATAGTCCAGTCATCAAAGTACACTTCCAGGAACTTATGAATAAATTCCTTGAATGCCGCAACAACTACACGCGAGAAAATTACAGGCACATTCTTCAATCCAAAAGGCATTACAATGTACTGAAAACACCCCCACTCAGTAGTGAAGGTTTTCTTGCTCCTGTCCTTTGACGCGATTTTGATCTAGTGGTACCCAGAGAATCCACTAGTGAAGGAATATGCTTCTTGGCCACCTACATTTTCCAACACTTCATTAATGAACGGAGACAGGAAAGGATCATGTACACAAGCATCACTCAACTTCCTAAGATCCACGCATATCCTTATTCATCCTTCTTCTTCTTCTCATGTACCACCATTGGGCTTACCCAACTTCCTCTACGAGCTCAATGATGCCTACCGTGAGCATCTTGTCTAGCTCTAAGCAGACCTTCTCCTTATACTTCGGATTGAGACGGTAAGGTCTTCACTTTACCAGCTTCGTGTTGGGCTTCAACGTGATCTTCATAACACCCAGGTCTCTGATTATGCCTCTTAGATATGTAAACTTGGTAGCGAATAAATCCTGGTATTCACGAAGAAATTCAACAATTTTATCCACCGTTGCGTCATCCCAGTAATCTCCAATCTTCGTAAATTTGGGCTTTGCCTCCATACCAATATTTACCTACTTCGTTTTCAACAGCACATTTATATCAAGATTCTCAATCTATGGTCCTTGAACCTCATGGTGACCTTTTGTTTCATGGATGCTAATCTTTCACGGATCCTCATCTTCCTCTTCAACGGTTATGTTATAGCATTCTAGCGCATGACTCAACTGGGTAGTCCAATTAGGATGAATTAGGTCCAAAGGATCCTGTGGTATCCTAAAGATTTCTTCTTTCACTTCCTGTAGTGCCTCATCAATACGGTCAAAGTCATCTTCAAAGCTGAAGGTCATTATGAATCCCTCGTGCAGAATATCCCATTCACCTGTACCATGGTGGAGCTCTATTTCTAAGTACTAGTTCATTGGGATGGCATTCAAGCTATAACAGAACAAGTGCACCCATTTAGGTTGGGGCTTCACTCCATAAGCTTTGGCCCATCTGGCCAAATGTGCATGCAGATCGTCCTGCCCGTCCTACTTGTCTATCATTTGTACCTTCGGCTTCCCAAAGTGTGTTCTCATCATCCTCCTACATTCATGCTAATCATCAAACTTTCCTTGTGCATACCCCACCAATGTGCAGGCATAGCACGCAGTGCCTAGTCCAAAGCCTAGAAACACTGCTTCTCTGGTACCTCCCTTTCAAATGCATCCAAAAATGTATCTACATCATTCATTCCATCATAAGTGGCTAGATTTCTTACCTCTAATAACACACAAATCATGTCATAGCTTAGTGTGGTTACTTCATGTAACCGATTCTGCCAGTGCTCTAATTCTTCATCAAAGTCCGAGGTGCAGGAACTCTCGCAATCCCATGTAATTCATCCATCCACTATTGGATTCACCCAATCTTGGTCTCACACTATTATCTTATAGATATAATCCAAATCGTCATTGCTCTCATAGTCATAGACTGGTTTAGTATAGCGCAATCCTTCAGCTGGATCTAGGGGTACTATGATGTGGAGCAATTTCTTCTCAAATATCATCTTTCGCTTCTTTAGGTTGATTACCCCATTCATATCAATAGTCCAATCAATGCCAAGGACCACAGGGTAGGGATTTTTGTCATCCAAAATTTCTATTACCTTAAAGTCAGCTAATGCACTTGCACCTTCAATATCTACAATCACCCCTTGTAACCGCTCCATGGGGATGATCTTCTGCTAATTTTCCATCCTTAAATGAATCGGAGACCATTGTAGTGTGGGTCTTCCCATCCACTGCCAAGGCTGCTTTGGTAGGATGTTAACGTCTAAGCCCAAATCTAAAATAACCTGATCCATTTCATACTCTCCTATCTGCACGGCTAGTCTCATCTCCCATCCTGTCCTTTTTTTATACTTACCAATCTTTCATACTACGCATGGTTCACCCGAAGTGTTTCCGACGCATCTATTTATGAGCTCCTGTAACCCCTTCACAGCCTTGCTATCACACAGTAACTTCATACAGGTCTCTAGGAAGGTCGTAAGCATAGAAGGGACCATCTCTCGATCCAGCATATCCTTGCTCCCTGAGGTGGAGGCCTCAGCGAAGCTCTTCTTTGCTTCCATGAATGTTTCATGTGCATGCTCCAAATCAAACTCAGCCTCCTTCGTCGAAGCTTTGCAAACCCATGAGCTATCTTTAGGTTGTTTCCCCTTTTGTCCCCTGGTGCAATTCCATTTCAAAACAATATATTCACATTCGAATCCTCTTCACGAGGATCAGACCTCATCATCTGCAAGTTCTGAGTCAGCTGAGGTGGTAGCACCCCTTTGTTGTGTATCCTCGCTATCAAAATAGGACAGTCCTCCGTTTCATGATCAAACAGAGTGCAATATTTTAACGACGGATGCGTAGGGTTAGTGCAATCATGGGAATAGTGTCTTGGTCCTCTACAATTGTAACAAATTAGCTGTCCCCAGTCTCTGCCAGGTCCTCCTCCACCTCAGCCTCGTTCACACCCCTGAAAGCCTGTTTGCGCATCCTCGGACTCTAGTCAAGGGGTTGTGTTTCTCCCTGAACCCTATAGGCGGGTGTTCTATCTATCATCAATTCATAGCTTCTGCAGTTGAACCCATCATGCCCTACCGACCTATAGAAGTTGCAGAACAGTTGTTGTTGCGTTTGTACAAACTTCTGCAGCAAATGACAGTTATCCATCGTATGTTTTCCTATTACCTAACATATAGCGCACCACAAAGCAGGCCCCGCTCTCAGTCCTGCTTGAGCTTGTGGTCTCAAAGGCATTGGTCCCCCTCCTGCAATGTAGTTTGCAAAGGTCGGGCAATGGTATTTTTCATGCCCTTGACCCTTGCATTTCAGGCACCATACCTCTTCGTGCACCTCCATCAAAACTATCCCATCCTACTTCAAACTTTGCATTTCAAGGAAAATATTTTGCAAATGCGCATGGATCTTCTGAATGCCTAGATTCAGATCTTGCATCGGTGTTTCATGCAGTCTCGTCGCAATCTCCAAGGCCTCTGCCTAAGTCATTATCTTCTATTGTGACAGCGCAACCCTTAAGTGTGGCAGGAGTGAAGCCACGAACCACTCGCAGTGCTGGCCATTCATTAAGTTCATATTAGCTTCATGGATTTTACACTTCAACCTCTGATCTAATTCCCAAGGTATCTCGCCTGCTTTCATTCTAATTTCCTTGAACGCTACTATTATCTGTGCCTTATATTTAGGCCTAGTGAATTTTTTATTCAGCACGATCTGGATGTCTGCCACTCCAGCATTTGGGTTATCATTAGAGTACTTGATGTACTAGGTTAGCACGCGATCCTACAAAGCACTATCCAACGTTGCCTTCTTTATGTGATCATTTGTAACGACCTGAATTTTTCATATAGATTTTGTGAAAAACTAGAACTAGTCCAGATCCTCATTTCCCAAGCCTTTGAACAAAGGTAGCTTTACTAAATTTTCCATGTTGAACTGTGGTGGAGGTGGTATGGGTAAAGTTGCAGGTGATGGTGGTGAAGTGGGAGGTGGTGTGGCTAGAGGTGGAAATCATGGGAATCCTTGTCTTATTAACTAAATAGCACTTCGTGAAGAAGCCTGCACTACTCCCTCTTCGTCACCCAATGGAGGTGAAATCAACAAACTATATTGAAGAACCTTTCTTCCTTTGTTCCTGTAAGTTTTTTTGCTTCCCATAGCTCCGAACATCAAGGTAGATACATAACCCGTTTTTCACACAATAATATTTAATCCAGGTATTCAAAGACTTCAAGTACTGACCTTATGGACCTTTGAAAAAGCGTCACTCTACCTCGCTATAGCTGACTGAGGTATCGACCACGAATTCAGTCACAAATCCTCCTATGATTCGATCAAGCCAATGATTGATAACGCATGTGATATTATCCTCAGATGCTTCCAATCTCTATGCTAAATTTGGAGTCCAAACAATAGCACCATCAAGTCTCCACCTTCCTTGGCTATTCGCTAGCTTCACGATCCACTCATATAACTCAACTAGAAAGGAATAGAAAAAGATCTCATGGATTTCTATATATAGGTACCTATCTATCCACTATTCCTTTGTCAGTCGTGGGTTTCTATTCTCCTGTGTCACGCATTCGTGGATCTTCCTATCCAACCAATCTCCAATCTCTTTCTTAGTTGGATTCCAGTGATACGACATCACACATCTCTTATGCAGATTCAAGTCTCGACAACAAAACCATTTGTTGGCTTGGTGGGGCCTAACCCAGGTTCAAAATTAGTTAGCCAAACAAATCCCTACACTACTGGCCTTTTCGGCATCAACCCATAGAGCGCGGACCGAAGTCCCACTCGAAGTAGTATGGGGGGGATGCTGGAACCAAGTTTCTGCACTCTGATATGGTCGTGATGTCGGTTTATTCCTTCTATTCCCACTTTCGCGCAGGTCGCTAAGTTCTAGGGCTCTGTCAGGCTAGCCCTTTCTTTTGCCCTTCAATACATCTATGAAGGGGTACGATTGACCTTTGCGTAGCCCTTACCTACAGTTCAGGTACTTTCACATTGCTAGGTTAGCGTATCATGCAGATTCCCAAATTACCTTAAGTATCTTTCTTATCTTATTAAACAATCCCAATTAGCACTGCATAAATATATATTCTTACTTGCGTTCAATTAACCAATGTACTTACACACATTCATGCATCACATAAGCTTTGTAAATGAAATTCATACACAATAAGATAAGATGCATTAATAGGAAATAGAGACACTGAATTTGTAGAATGCTTCTCTTTATTGATATATTCAGATAATTAGAGATTCTACTCGCCCTGCACACACAACTGCAGGGGTCTATGCACTCAGCTGAGGACTTCTACCCTAGGCCTCTGTGCACTCAGCTGCAGAGCCTATACCTACACTACAATCTGAAACTTAGACTTCTTTCCTTATCGCTCAAGACTTCTTACTTCAAAACTATGACTATGACACCTTAGAGATTACTTAGCTCTTTTTTGCAATCCCGTGGTCCACGGACCATGGGTAGATCTCCACAACTGACTTTAATTTACAAAATAAGGGCGGAAAGCCCTTTATGACTCATGACACCTTCACGCTCTGCGACCACAAAATGCATAGGCTTTACAACTTTATTACAAAATTCAACCCAAAATATGGGCTTTTAGCCCCAAAACTGTCCTTGGGGGATCTCGTTCCCAACAACAGTCTTCATCCCAGTCATGATCGAGTTGTTACAACAACAATCTATTATTATCTTTGTATTTTATTTTAAGCGTGGTTTAATAAAACCACTCTAGCATTTTATGGAACTTTTCTATATTTGAATTTTGATTACAAACTATAAATCCCCTTCATTGTAATGAAGAAGGGGTTTTGAATTTTTGCAAGAAAGATTTTGGTTTGCACTATTGTAGCTAAAAAGGATCTTAATAGAAAGAGGAACCACTCTAATTTTACTTATGAGTAGAGTTAATGTTTATCGACTACTACTATCTATATATTGGTGTTGTGTTTATGAGTTGAATGATTATTGTATTTCAGTTTGTCATATATGTTTTTACATACAATTGAGCAATTATCACTATTGATGTGTTTAATTGAAATCTTTTAAGTATATAAATCAACAATGATATCTTATATGTGCAATGAGTTTTACCAACTAATTTAATTAACTATTTAACTAAATTAGTTATCTTTATTTTTTTAACCTCATAAATGATTTGACGATCTTTATTATCATGTTAGAAGTGAGATTTTTCTTTAAGTAACATATATAGAATAAACATTTTCCCGAGATAGATATTATAAGTCTATTAATTATCTTCATTTCTCAGTTTTATCCACATTCATTAGCTTCAAACTTATATAAATTTTGCCCATCTTAATATCTTTTTTAAAGGAAATTGGTCCCATAATCCCAATTAGAGCCACCATTCAAAATGGAAAAGGAGTTGCACTAAGTTCCTGATAGAGTGGTTTTCCCTGATGTTGAGGCTTATAATTTTGAGCCTTCAACATTTTTTGTGCTAGAAGGAGGGCCTTCAAACTGTGAATGGCAAGTAGATCCACTCCTAATATAAAAGTTCATTCAAAGAGTCAATCCTCCTCAAGATCACCACCAACTTCTATATCACATTCTAATTCTCCAAATCCATGATCTGAAGTTGATAAAACCTCCACCAAGCCTCCTAACACACTTCCACATTCAGAGCCCCATAAAGTCCAGTCTTTAATCCATAAATTGGAGGAAATCTCCATTTCTAGAGAAAAATTTGTTCGATCGGACATATCGAAAGGAAGTATTACATCCTCCTCATAGTATTCCGGTGTACTACCTAGATCCCAAAGTCAAAAACTTGAAGTCAAACCTTTTGAATTTCCATTAACCACTCATCAAGAAAAGACAAGAACACCAAAAAATTACTCTTCTGCTAGTGATCTTACATCCTCATCTCCTCCTCTTACTCTTCCCCTTAGCCCTACTTCTTCTACATCTTTACCTTCTTCTTATCAACCTCTTAACCCATCCATTCATAATTCTTAGCCACAATCATCTGGTGCCGTTATAATCAAGTGCACCATAGGATTGACATCTTCCACTGCCCAACCCTCTTCACCCTCCACATATTCTACAACCTCCTATGTTCCTAACATTCCTAGGATCGTAAACAAGCCATGGAATAATCCCAGGGTAGTTCATATGGCTCCACCACTACATCCTCTTCCTAAACACCCAGAAATATGGCTTCCTAAATTCAATCCTGATGATGGCCTCCTTGTAGAGAAAAATCTTCATAATTTTATGTTGTCCATAAAATTAAATGGAGTCTCTGAAGAATATTGTGTTGTCAGACTTTTCCCCTATACTTTTGAAGGATCCACATGTTCATGGTATTTCTCTCTTCTCGTTGGGTCAATAACTAACTGGGATATGTTTGAGGAGAAATTCTTACTCAAGTTTTGGGATGATTGAACCACCACCACTTCGATTAATGATTTTTCAAATATTAAAGTTAATCCAAATGAAAATATTAAGGATTTCAATTCAAGGTTTAACAATTTGATGAACAAAATTCCAACCACTTCTAGACCTGGTGTAGATGTATAAGTTGAATGTTACATTAGTGCCCTCCCTTAAAATATTTCAGTATTCGTAGATAGGGCAAACAAAAATTTATTATCTGACAATAAGAAAGAAGCCTTGTCTATCAAAAAAAGAATCATTTCCCTCGATAAGAAAGCAACCCTTGAGGAAAGGAAACAATCCAAAAAAGTCTTTCTCAAAAATGAATCAAAGAAGAAAGCCCCCAAATATTCTTTCGACCTAGAAGGATTATAAAAGGTTCTCAAAACTATGTCAAATGATATAGTAGATATTAAGAAACAAGTTGTTGAATCTTCCAAAAATCATTTCTGACCTTCTAGAAGAAATCAACCATCCCAATCACAAACTCAAATACATTATTTGACCAGGATGATGAAGAGGAAGAATAAGGCCTATCCATTGAAGAGTCCCAAGAGTAAGAATCAGCAGAATATCATGGTTTGTGGGATTTTATTTTAACTTCATCATAAAATGAAGAAGGAGAAGCCCTACCTGTTAGTACTAGAAGTAAAGGACCTATTGATACTCCTCCAACAAGTCAAAAACAAAAGTCTCTTGCTTCTCCTGCTAAAGACAAATGCATAGTCAAAAATACTTCTACTCCTTCAAACCCTAATCTGACCACTTCGAAATCTCCTTCTTCATATAAAACCTTTATAATTTTTTATACCATCGAGTATAACATTGCGGAAGAAATGAAGAAGGTTGAATCCAACACCTCCCTATATGAAGTTGGTAAGTTGACACAACAACAAAATTTTTCACTCAAGGAGTTAAATGCAATTCCTTCATCTCCATTACCTATTGTTATTACTACAAAAGCTTTAAAAGGAAAAGGAAAGCCTTCTAATGTCTCCTCAGATAAAGTTGAGCCTTCTGATACTATTCTAATGAGAGACAGATCAAACTCTCATACTCCTCCATTTCTATTGACTTTTGAAATTTTTAACAAAAATGTTCATAATTTTTTACTAGATTCGAGTGCATCATCTAATAGCATGCCTTATGCAGTTTGCCTCAAACTGAATATATCACCTTAGAAATATGTTTTACAAATTGTTAAATTAGATTGATCAAAGGTCATAGTTTTAGGGGAAATGAATTATGTCTTAATTATACTATCTTCAAATTCTAAGGTTGGTCTAATAATTTATATATTAGTAGTTGACATCCCTAAGTTTTATGGTCTTATTTTGACAAGGGACTAGTCTGAAAATCTACATGGTTACTTTGCAACACATTGGTCACATATGTGGCTTACCTATAATGGAAAACCAAATGAAATTCATGTTGATAGGGAAAAACATATGAAACATTCAGTTACTAATTTTGATGAAGAAAATGGACCAGTAGTATTTTCAAATAAAATCCTTGGAAACTATTCTTTTGAATCTTTCTTCAGAAATTTTCTAGCACAAACTTTTCCATTTTTAGTTCATCATGTTTCATCTCAAATAAAAAATTATTCCCAAATAGATTCATCTAAGTGTATTAATATTATAGACAATATTTTAAATAAGCATGATAGTTTATTTTGGATTCTTTATTTTGATGGTTCGAAATCCAGCGAAGTTGCAAGAGTTGGTTGCATCTTAGTAAACCCTGGGGGTGAGAAAACTATGCTTGCATGCATATTAAAATTTTATTGTACCATTAATGTTGTTGAGTAAGAAGAATTGGTGCAAGGTTTACAAAAAGCTATTAGAATTGACATCAGATATGTTAAATTGTTTGGTGACTCAATGATTTTCATTAAACAAGCTAGAAACAACATCCACTGTGTTTCTAGTCACCTTAAACATTATCAATCTTTGATTTAAGACCTCATTTCTAATTTTACTACATTCAGTATAGCTCCCATCCCAAGAATACAAAATTCTAGTTCCGACCTCCTAGAAAATGTTGCTTCTAAGCTCATTCCACATGAGGATTTTAGCCCTCACAGATTTTCAATTGAATTGATTTTTCACCCCTCCATTCCAGACAACATAATGAAAATGTGTGTGTTTAATGAAGATGATGGTATTCTGAGTTTCTTAACATCAGAAGGTTCTTACTCGAATCAAGTTATTGATGAAGATGAGCATGACAGGATGAAAAATAGGTCTTTCGATGGAAATAAAATACCCAAACCTATAGTTAAATTGGAAGCCTTATATGACCCAAAATATAGATTCAAAAGGACCACCAATTGAAAAACTCAGAGTTCTACCTCAAGATTTGAATTAGTTAACATAGGATTTGATCATAAGCCTCATAACATTAACTTGGGCCTTGGACTTTCACCAGATGAAATATCTACTTTCATTCATTTGTTGAAGAGGTACAAGGATGTTTTTGAATCGCATTATGATGATTTAAAAACCTATGATACATCCATCATTCAACACATTATTACTATGCTTCCATATGTCAAGCCTATTCAACAAAAGCATGGAAGATGAACCCTAACTTGGAAGCTGAGATTAAAATTGAACTGAACAAGGTTCTCAAAGATAAAATCATTTTTTCAGTCATGCATTCAAAGTGGGTCTCAATCTTGTGCTAGTTAGAAAGAAGAATGGAGACATTCGCATTTGTATTGATTTTAGGAATTTGAATAAAGCTTGTGAAAAATATAATTTTCCTTTACCCCCAATGGAGAAAATTTTACAATTTGTTGATGGTTCTGAACTAATGTCCTTCTTAGATGGGTTTTCAAGTTATAATCAAATACTTGTACATCGAAATGATAGACTGAAAACTACATTCAGGACCAAGTGGGGGATATATTCTTATCATAAAATGCCTTTCAGACTAATTAATGTTGGAGATACTTTCCAAAGAGCTATGGATATTTCTTTCAGAGGTTTGATTAACAAGTCAATTGTAGTGTATCTAGATGACATTACAATTTATTCCAAATAGAGGAGTAATCACTTACATCATTTGAAGCAAATCTTTGAAAGATGTAGAAAATTTGGAATCTCCTTAAATCCCAAAAAGTCATTTTTTGCTATTAAAATAGGAAAACTTCTAGGTTTTATTGTATCTAAACAAGGAATATGCATAGACCCTGATAGAATCTGGGAAATATCTGAAATCCCCTTGCCACATAACAAAAAATCAATTCAATCCTTCCTTGGCCAAATTAATTTTTTCAAAAGGTTTGTCCCATATTTATCCCAAATTGTACTTCCCTTAAAAGCTATGATTAAGAAGAATTCAATTTCCAAGTGGGGACTGACTGAAAGAAAGGAATTTGAGGCAATAAAACAAGCAATCATTTGTGCCCCTTCATTATCAACCCCTAATTTTACCAAAAATTTTGTTATTTATACTTTTTCTTCCCAACAATCCTACGCAACAGTGTTGACTCAACCTAATGAACAATAGATCGAGGCTCCAATTTCATTCTTTAGCTCCAATTTATAGGGAGTTGAGCTTAATTATTCATAGGTTGAGAAGCAAGCCTTTGTGGTCTTTAAGTCCATAAAGCATTTCAGGCCTTTCCCCCTAAAAACGCACACTAAAGTAATTGTTCCTTTCCCTCCTATTAGGAAATTACTTATCCATAAATAATTAGGAGAGAAAAGAGCAAATTGTGTTACTGCCTTACAAGGGTATGACCTAGATATTAAACCAGCTAAAATTGTTAGAGGTGAAGGTTTTTGCAGGATAATTACTGGAGCTTATGACAACTCAGCTAATGAAGATTTAGGTAATAATGCTCAAATCACAAAGGTATGTCCCATTAACATTGAATCCCAATATCTTGATCTTATTTTTACTTAAAAAATGGTTGTGCTCCATTGGAACTCAATTACAAGAATAAAAGAGCTCTCAGACTAAAGGGTAATCAATATCATTTTATCAATGATGTCTTATTTAAAATAAATTATGATTTTGTTTTGTTAGGATGCCTAGAACAACCTGAAGCTGAAAAGGTCTTACAGGAGCTACAAGATGGACTGGCTAGAGGACACTATGGTGGAGACACCACTTCTCATAATATTCTACATGTTGGATACTATTGGCTAAATTTATTCAGGGACACTCATGCTTATGTCAAAAAGTATAAAGTATGCCAGACTGCTTCAGGAAGACAAAAGAAAATAGCCTTACCTTTCCATCCAGTTAACTAGACATAATAGGTGATATTATTCCTAATTCTTCCAAGCAACATAAATACATCTTGACTGCTACTGATTATTTCACCAAGTGGGTGGAAGAAATACCCTTGAAGGTGGCCAATTCTGAGAAGATTATTGAATTCATTGAACAATTTCTTATTACCAGGTTTGGTCTTCCTTATGCACTTATTTTTTATAATGTGTCTTATTTTTCAGGTAACACCATTACTGAATTTTCTCTTAGAAGAGGTTTTAAACTGATTATTATCCACAAGGAAATGGCTTAGCAGAGTCTACTAACAAAACACTCAATAGAATAATCAAATGAGCCATCGACCAAAATCAAATAAATTGGCATAAAGCTCGAGTTTTTGAATTATGGGCTGACAGAATTACTCATAAGGTATCTCTAGGCACTTCCCTTTTTCAATTAGTGTATGGTAAAGAAGTTATTCTTCCACCTAATCTAGCTATTCCATCACTAGCCTTAGTGTAGCCCATTGAAAAAAAAACCTTCCTCTTCTCTTCAATTAATAATGTCCGAAATCCTTAAGCTAGAGGAAGAAAGAGATAAAGCTAGATAAGTCCATGCCCATCATCAATAATTGGTTAAGTCTTCATTGATGCAAGTTCAGTTGACAGCAAATTTTTTGAAATTGGCGATCTAGTTCTGAAATGGGACAGAGCCCATGAGGAGGAAGGCAAACATTCAAAGTTCCAAAGACTATGGCTAGACCCATTTCATATTTTTCAAGAACTAGGGTCATCAACCTTCATGCTACAAGATCTACAGGGAAATAGGGATGCTCTTCTCATTAATGGGCTAGCTTTGAAGAAATTTTTTCTTAAGGATACTTATCCTTCTGTAAATATGTAAATATGTAAATAATCACATGTATATATCAATGTCTTTAGTCCTAACATTGTTAGGTAATACACTTGTGTCTTTATATTGGGGTCTCTCATCATTAAGATGAAATTTGACTGATTAAATGAGAGATCTTAGAAAGAAAATCATAACATTGAAGTTTAGTATTTCATCTATAACAAAGCTCTAAAATATTTGTATCCATTAAATTGTGAATGTTTTATAACTTGAAAACTTTATAAAATATAGTTAACCCATGATTGATCATGCAAAATATTTTCTTTAAAAAAATAAAGGTTATTGTGAAGTTTTAGCATCTTTTGACTTCAAATGTCATTCATTACTCTTAAGGAGTGAATATGCCTCCCCATCCACTGATTTTAAAAAAAACAAAATAGAGTGTAATTCAAAAATATATACTTGAAATATAAGAGGTCCCATCATGAGTCGACTTACCATGATCGTGGGAAACCAATGATATTGACACTATCAACACTGGCCACCAAACTAGGGTAATGGCTTATGGTTATATAACCATAAGATAAGATGTCTCATCATGATTTGGCTTGTTCAACATCATTATAACTTGTGAATGGCATTGTCATAATCTAGTTACCAAGCCAGGACAATGGATTTCAAGCAAACTTTAAAACAAAATTTTAAAAGAAAAAATTAAAAGCACCTAAGAACTTTACTATTAGTGGATGGGATACTAGTAAATCTGTGGTTAAATAGTAACATTGTTGAGGCTATGGATGCCTATTGGTAGTAGTGGATCTGCCCGTGACAAATATGTCTATCTTAAAAGCTAAGTTTATTTAGTTCTTAACTTTATCTTTCTAACTGATTAAATGACAAACAAGGATAATAAAGATTTTCATCAATAAACAGGTTATGAGATAACTCACAAAATGATGAGTTATTTTATTCAAAGTACCTTTCATCAATCTAAAATTCAAGAATTTTTACCTTTATAAATCTTCTGGTTTAATTGTTTAAATCTTCATTTATTTTTAACAGTGATAATTGTTTCACCTAGTACGTTGCCAATTGTTGTACTACTCAACAACCCCCCATTATAGTTAATTGTAGAACTAATAAATAATGGGGATCCTTTTTAAAATTTAGGATAAATCCAATAAAATAAGGTAATCTTAGCTTTATTGTTCCAAAAACTTGATTAAATCTAGAAATCTCCCTTATCAAAACCCTTATATCGGAGCTTAATCCCATAAAGCATTGAATTTCATTTAAAATATTTCATCGAAGGTATTTTATCGAAACATGATAACATGTCCCTTTAGGATAAATTGTGACTAAACCATTCCCCGATTGAGTTTTCTAATGTCTAAGCCTAAAAATGATAAAAGAGCTCTTTTACGAATATAATAATATAGGCACAACCCCACAAGATTGCCACATAGCGAATCAGCGATCCCAATATCAGCATTCTCAATATGATGTGCATGTCACACACCTCTGATTCTCTGATCCTGCGACCTCCAATATCCCTTCCCTCTACATCCTTCGATATGTGATTTGTCGATACCACAATAACATACATCTCTGATAGTCATTAAACCTTTTCTCTCTAATCCCCGATATTTGCGAACCACTGATCTTCGATGCACTAGCTGCCACTCATTTCACAACATTCATATCATAACTTCCTATCAGTTGTTATCCTTTCAATTCCGTGATATGAAACCTTTGATACATAACGTCCGATAACTATTCCTGCCTCTAACTTTAGCCATTATGCTCTATGAGCTTATCAGAGAATAAAAATATCACATGTTTCAACAATTCTCTCCAATAAAATCCTTCGATGTGCTAACGTCTACCTAAGCCCATGTGAATCCAAGTTTTATCCATTAATGATTGTATGTAGCAAATTTATGATTCTCGAAGGGCTAAGTGAATTCATTATTGTGTAACGATTTCTTAAGATTTTGTTCATAAAAGAGATCAATTTATATGAAATCAGTTATTTGCTCTAAGTAATTCCTTACTCTTGAAAGTTTCTGCTCACTCTCACTTCTCTCTTTGTAGGCCAGTGTCGATAAGAAAAATCCAGTAGAAATGTCACGAGTAATTGGAAGATGGTTTGGAGAGGAGTCCTTTACCTATGCTCGATTTTTCAGCAGTCTTGCACACCCACCTGTATTGCCCCTATATGTTCTTGACAAGATCCTGACCCAAGACATAGCTTACCAGACTGTGGGGAATCACCTATCTAATGTGATGAAAGAAAATAAAAAGACAATGTGGCCTACCTTTCCCCTTCACTGTGGTGTCTATTCCCTTGATAATTTCAGGCATGCTACTATGGAAATTGATGAAATCCAACATCTGAACTTTCCAACCATCCCTATGTAGGTTTTAACCCAGTACAGAAATTACCTGCATATGAATTCTAAAACACAAAAATAAACAATGCAAGATCATAACACATAAAACACATATACACAGAGATTTTCCACTGGATCCCAAAGCTGGGACTACCAGCTTGCTTTTTCATTATGTTCCTTTCAATGTTACAATACATATTTATACATGCCGAAGCATCCAATACCATGGACCAAAAACCATCGCGTCCAATGCCATGGACCAAAAAACCATTGTGTCCAAAAACATGTGAAAAAATCATGCACAAAACCATGGATGGGTCCGCCCAACCTAACATAGGGTCCAAAACAAAAAAAATCCTGGGGCGCTGCCTCCAACCCCATAAAGTGGGGTTAGAGGTGCCCTTCAAACCCCTTGTTAACTATGTGGAAATAATATAACACAACCCAACATTCTCCCACTTGTTGTTTTCTTTCCACAGGGGGCCATAAGAGAGCTTAGTCATTTTCCCAGCCCTGAAATGCCCGTTGTCTCTCTAGACCAAGAGAACCTCTCAGAGCTCATAGATTTTGTCAATGCATATGCAGTATTCTTCAAAGTGTCCACTGTTAGGACTCTGAATTGTCTATTTTTGACCTTACATTTTTCTATGATATTACTCTTTTTTACCTATGAATTCAAACCCTTGATATCATTCTTGAACTCATCATCCCAAGGTATGAAGTAACTCTCCTCATTTTCTATATGATTAATTATTCAACACATATTCATGTTATCTTTACAATTAATCACCTAAGTCACTGATAGTTGATTGGAATGGTTCAAAGTCCACAGAATCATGAGTCACAGTTGCTGCAACACCAGAAACAACAACTGTGCAGTTGCTGCAACACCAGAAGCAGCAACTGACTAAAGTGGGAAATGTCTCAATTCGCAATAGCAACTGTCCGAAGCTGGCAAGACTATACTCAGCCGATGATGATAAAGCAGGATCAAGTCAATCCAACCATAGATGCGGGAACATCAGGAACAACACAAAGTATTTTAAGGACAATTAAGATGCACCAAATCAGCAACAATAGCAGAGTAACTGAAGATAGCATGAGGAATCCAAGGAGATAGACGAAGATGATCCGTTTTGCAATAGCGGAAAGAACCGATTAACCAAGGATGACAAAGATAATATATGGTTGTAACAGTATGATGTAACAGGAATCGATTTCCTATTTTTGTACAGGAGAATTAAACTATAGAACAATCTATTGTAATAGATGTCTCCTCTATAAAGAGGATACATCTACAGTTGGAAAACTAGCGCGTGATACTGAATCATTGTAATGCTGAAGGTCGGAACTTCTGTTGTAATTGAACTCTTGGCAGATGAATAAAATTTGGTTCTGAGCATTTTAATTTAGTAATTGTGTGCAGGGGAATCTTGTGAGAGGGACAGGGCCCACCTTCTTCACAAGATTCACCCCATTCTTTTCCTGTTAATTGTGTGTTAATTCTATATGTGTTAGCCTTGCTTCTGGTATTTTCCTTTTGCTAATACGCTGTTCCTTTAATCGATTGGCGCTGTGAGAAGTGTGTCACCGGTGAATAGGATTTTGGTGTGTATTGGAGACTGATCACAGAGGCAGGTGGTGGGCGTCCTTATTCTGAGGATAGGGTCTTGGTCCTCTGTTACAAACAGCCATCATTTTTCTGCAGATTTGTTATCTCTACTTAATTTCATTTCATTTCTGCAATAGTTTAAGACTGTTGTAACACAGAGTAAGTGTTTGATAGGAATTCGATTTGTTTTACTACAACTTTTAATGCTTTTGAACTTAAAGTACATACAGTACACGGTCACCTTTGAGATAAAAATACTTTCCCGGGTTGACAAATTAATGTGGTGCACAACTATTAAATCAATAACAATTCGAGTGACCAACATTTTGGCGTCGTTGCCGGGGAAGGCGACTAAAAATTCTTAAAGGCATTAATGATTTTTCTTTAGAATAACAGGTGCATGAGAGGATGCAAGAAAGCTAACTTCACAGGCGGTAAAGGTGGAAGAAAGACTTTCATTGACGAGATCATTTCAAAAGCTGAGACATCTCAGAGAATGAGTTCCCGAAGACCTCAAATTTAATATTCTTCTCAAACAGATCATCAGACAGAAGAAGTACTAGGGCCTGAAAGGAAGCTGGAAACACCAGAGCACATTGAGGAACCAGTAGAGGAACCTGAAGAATCAGAAGATACTGAAGACAGAGCCAGTGACTCATGGAGAAGAATAATGGAGGATAACAGAGTAGAAGGAAGGGGGGAAAACTCACTTTCCACCCTGGAATTTCCTATTGGGGACCTCCCAAGAGGAGCAGTCCCTATGAAAAATATTCCACCTGTGGCATTGCCTAATTTTCATGGGTTATCCTCTGAAGATCCCAATGAATTCCTCTTTGAGTTTGATATACTGTGTAGAAGTTATGATTATGTAACTCCTACTCAGAAGTTAAAATTGTTTCCAGCAACACTAAAAGGGAACGCATTAAGATGGTTTATGAGCCTAGGGGATCATGTAATCACCACATGGGATCAAATGAAAGAAAACTTTCTGAGCAAATATCAGGACTACTGTCGAACAAGAGAAAGGAAGGAAGAATTGTTTAAAATGGTTCAGAAAGAGGATGAGAATCTGGAGGACTTTGTAGAGAGACTGCAATGTAATTTACAACGATCAGATCACCCAACCATGAGTAAGGATATTCTGAAGACAATACTACTAAAAGGAGTACGAGATGACTGCCTAGATATGTTAAATATCCTCGGAAAAGGGGATATTTCCAAAGAACCATTTGATGAGATTATCAACCTCTGCATGCGGTGTTCCAGAGGAGCAGCAAGTAGACCAAAAACCAGGGACAATACATATTCAAGAGTTCAGGAGTCAGCAAGCGGAGGAGCAACACGAGCTGAAATAGGTAATCTGCTTGAAGAATTCAAAACTGAAATGCTAAGCTCTTTTGCTTCACAAATTGATGCTCTGCAGGTTAAAAAGAAACAGGCAAAAGCAGAAGTTGCCCTGGCTATCTTTTGCTCCAAATGCAGAGGAAAGCATCCATTGTGGGAATGTCCATTGGATAAGGTACCTATTTGTACCATTTGTGAAAAGGAACATGAAACTCAGCAATGCCCCTCTTTGCCAGGAATAAAGGCAGCACTGCAATCAACTGAAGAAGAAGCTGAAGCAGTGTACCTGATGACACAGAGGAGGCAATGGCCACAAAGACAACGTATGAGTTCTAACACATCATTTAGTCATTGGAATAATCAGTCTCCTTTTCAAACAAATTTCCCACCCATGAATCAAATGCAATACCCACCCTTTAATCCGATGCAATTTCCTATGCAGCAACCAAATCCTCCTTTTACTGACCCTACTATGTGGAATCCTTGGACTTTTCAACAACCTTATTTCAATCAATGGAATCCAAATTGGGAAGCCCAGCAAATTCCATTTCCTCAACACCAGCAACCTCTTTCCTTACCATCTAATGCCCCACAGAATAACCAATCAATGAGACCCCAACTGCCTGTGCAACCTAATCCCAACCCAAACAATAATAAAACCTTGCAGGTAATCGATATTCAAAGTCAACCTATCCCCCCTATGCAATGTAATGATATCCATTTACGCTCCGGGAGGATAGATGAACCCATCATAGATGACATTACTGACTCTGAAAAAGAAGAAACTAGAAAGGAAAAGTCATCCAACAAAGACACTAAAATTCTTGAATCATCTTCTAACAAGACTGTCCAAACAGCAAAGCCACCCTTCCCTGAAAGATTGACTCTTACTAAAACATTTGAGCCACCAGCCTTTAACCTTTTAGGAGAACTACAGAATTTATATGTCAAAATCCCATTATTGCAAGCACTAAGAGATGTCCCTATCTACGCCAGAACTATTAGGGATATTTGTATAAAAAAACCTGGAAGAAAAGCCAAGGAACCCCTCACAGTTCATGTGATGGGAGAACTGACTGCTTTGATGACAGAAAAAGAGCCCCCTATGAAATATGGTGACCCTAGTCACCCTACAGTAACAGTTCAGGTCGGCAAAACCTTTGTCTCTAAAGTTATAGTAGATCTAGGTGCAGCAATAAATATCATGACACTTGAAACAACATAATTACTGGAGTTGAAACACTTAATTAGGGAAACTCCAACCATTTTAGAGCTGGCTGACCACTCTACAATTAAACCTGAAGGAGTCATTGAAGATCTGGTAATTTCTATACAATCTTGGAATTACCCAGCTGACTTTGTGGTGTTACAAACTAAAACAAAGTTCGGGGGTCATCCATTAATTCTAGGAAGACCTTGGCTGGCTACAGCAGATGCTTTCATCAGCTGTAGATCTAGATCAATGACAATATCTAATGGGCAGGAAACCAAACAGCTAACTCTTTATCCTCATGCCACACCCATGATTAATAACGATAATTCAATATGGGTAGATTATGAGGATGAGGAAACCCAACCTATTTTAACTGTCGGACAAGCTTTAACTCTCAAAGACTCAACCGAAGATGAGCTAATCAACAACTTTATTTCTAAACCTTCTTCGGTTAGCTCAAAAATACATAATCACCTCACTGCAATCCTAGAATCAGAATCCCAGAACAACCTTGAAACTGAAAATTTACCTCAGATATTAGCTAGTAGTCCTTCCAAAAGTATAACAGTAGAAATCGAACCAGGCAAAACACTAAATATAAATCCTAACCTAACAGATGATCAAAAACAACAGTTAATGAAGCTACTCAAAGAAAATAAAGAAGCATTCGCTTGGGATTATATAGACATGAAAGGGATTTCTCCTGAACTATGCACTCACCGTATTTATATTAAAGAAGGATCCCGGCCAGTTTGTCAACCCCAAAGAAGAATGAACCCCAATTAAGGGAAATAGTAAAAGAAGAGCTTCAAAAATTGTTAAATGCAGGATTTATATACCCCATATCCGATAGTGAAT
>APFE030447313.1:45200-94836 GCA_000404065.3 Pinus taeda
ATACTCAGGGGAAAGCCTCAGCTAAAAACCCCGCTATCTGTATTATCATACAAGGTGGAAATATATCAGAATAATACAAAGCCTTAGCTCTCACAGCTAGCCATCTCTCAGTACAATCCTCCTAGATTCTCACAGGAAAACAAGGCTTCTCACAAACCTTCTCCTTTGCCATCCAAGCCTCCTATTTCCTTGCACAGTTTTCCCTGGGTGATCCAGTTGTTACCTAGTGTAACACTAATCTCACACACTGCTCCAACAAACTGTCAGAACTAATAAATCCTAAAGGAACCTTATTCCTTCTGCATGGATGAGTTTCCTTTATAGGAAAACTCATGCAATTGATAGTACAATGTCCCTATCTTTAATCTCAACTGGGTCTTTCTCTTAATAGACATGCATGAGTTATTTATGAGAGAATCCTCAATTATCTAGAGTACATTAGTTTGATGCATGCATGCATTAACTGACTGAACTCACAATTAGTTCCTCAAATTGTTTGGAACTAATTTAACTAGAAATAACTCAGTTAATTGAGCTAACTAATTACAACTCAATTATAACTCATCCTTATCTCCTTAATTAAGGGATAATCTCCTTAATTTAAGGGATAATTGTTGCATGACTTCACAAAGGCTTCTAGCTTGAATTTCTCCAACTAATTAACTCAAGATGAATTAACTAATTATTTTTCAAGCAGTTGGTGACACTGAATTCGAATTTTAATTCTCAATTTTAATTCAAGGACAAATTAAAATTGGAATATTCTATTTTTGGCATTTCTATTTTTAGAATTTCTTGTTGTTTTTTTTTCTGAGTAAAGACTAATTCTATTAAAAAAGATAAGAGTATAGTACAATCAAGCTTGCATGCAAGCGAAGCAAAAAAGAAAGGGGCCCATGGAGATAGGCACCGCCTTGCTCCTTTGCTAAGAACCAGGAGAGGGCTAAAGAGAACATGGAATAACAAAGAACCGGAATTAAGCAGAGAGAACTACCCTGAGGGGGCTGTTACTATCACACGATTTTTTTTTCCTTTTTTCTTGCTTACTTAAACCCATTCAGTGGAATTTGGCTGAGCCGAAACAAGTTGAAGAATGTTCTGCCCTGGCGGTGGAATATCCTTCTCAGAATCTGAGGATGAAGTGAAATGAGAACGTTTCTGGGATATCTGAGAGACGGAGGGGTTTGTCGAATCATCCAAGGGAGCATCCAGCGGAATCTCAATGTTCTGTCCATCAGCAACTATTTCCTCCTCATTTGAACTGGCGGAATCTGAATCCTCCATAGGCGGAGGAGGCGCACAGGGGTTCCAAAATTTGGACTTGGGCTTGCGCTTTGGAATCTTCTTTTTGTCAAGGTCCTGGGGATAGGAACTTTGGAGATGTCCTATTTGATGACAATGGCGGCAACGGAAAGCTGTGTTCTCGTAATCCAAGGTTTGAGTCCAATCGAAATCTCCATACATGAAATTAATATGATCCGACAGTCCTTTGCTTATATATATTTCTGCATAGATTCTACCAAATGTGAAGAGCCCATTTTCCCTTCGAGAAGAATCTACAGCCAGGTAGCATCCTAAAGTTTCTGCAATTGCTATGAAGACCGAAATATGCCATAGATGCACCGGAAGGTTCGGGAGCCTGACCCAAATGGGAGTCTTGGTGATAACAGTTGTAGAAGGGTCGAAGTCTGGAAACCAAGGAGTAAGAAAAAGCCCCGCCGAGCCCCAAAACCAAGGGCCTCCCGTTAAGGCCTTCTGATAATCTTCATTTCGGTCAAAAACCACAATGAAGAATCCTTTTGAACATAAGTGTATCTCGCTTTTTTTAGTCCAATTGGTAGAATCCACTGGTATAGATCTGAAGTACGAGGCCATAACCCATTCAATCTGCATACAAGTGCAACTTCTGCATAAAGTTGATAGCGATCATCAATCCCAGGATGGGAGAGATTGATGGAAGGAATGTCCTCTGATTTGTCTACCAGAAAAGGCTTTGGAGCCTCAAATGGATGGCCTGTTGATGAAGAAGGCTGAGAATGGGCCGCATCTTTGTGGACAACATCTTTAAAAGAGAAAGAAGGGGTAGAGGAGGTATGCCTGAAGGAACCCCCTCTCAAATGAAAATTAGCTACAATAGAGGCATCCCTCTGAATGCTGTAAAAAGAGAGAGGAAGGGTAGTCGTAAGTTGCTTACCCTTGTATACCAGTCTGAGGCAAGATGAGGGGATTCCTAGCTGGCCTTCAAGATTTTACAAAAGGTCCTGCACAAGATCCATTGCGCGTACCCATTGCATTGATGTCTTGCCCGAGAGGTTGACTTGGATCTGGAAAACGAGTGAATCTTCATGCAGATCTGGGTCAGATCTGGCTCCTGCTACCCGGCTCCATCCTTCGCAAGTCTCAGAAGAGAGAGGACTGGAGCTTTGAAGGGCCTTCTCCTCCTGAATTTGCCGCAGGGGAATGAGAGTAGAAGAGGGAAAGGCCCAAAGATTAATAAGCCTGTCAATGCGTTCCGCCGAAGAGAGTTTCCGGGAGATCCGTCCCGGCAGATCCGGGAAGCTTAAAAAGTTTTGTAGATCTAGAATAGGGTAATAGTTATCCTGGGTGAGCAGATAGAGTGTTGATATGAATGTGCTTCCTTCCATAGCGGAGAAATTCTTTCTGGGGGCCGCTGCCTTAGGATGGATAAGAGGGTACTCTGCGCGTTCTTCCTCAGCCGCTATACCTTCTTTTTGATGGGGTCGGCTCGCGCGTGAAGCGGCGCCGAAGCCATAGAGGTATCTGCCCTGCCTCTTGAGTGCATAGACGACATTCATGGCAGTGAAATTCTTGCGCCTGGGCTCAGTGTAAATGACGGCGTCTCTAATGACATTCTCCAGAAAGATTTTCAATACTCCCCTGGTCTCTTCGTAGATGAGTCTGCTGATGCGCTTAACGCCTCCTCTCCTGGCAAGACATCTGATGGCAGGCTTGGTAATGCCCTGGACGTTATCCCTCAGTACCTTCCTGTACCTCTTCGCTCCTCCCTTTCCCAAACCCTTACCTCCCTTTCCGCGGCCAGACATTGTTTAGGGTTTTTAGAATTTCTTGTTGTTATTTAAAACAGTGAATAGAATTACAAGTATACCTTATTGACAGGCCACCAATGAGGTATTGTTTGAAGTTATTTAAATTTATTTTTAATATAATGAAAATTATGTGTTAGGTATAGGAAAGCATGAAATGCTCGGTTGGGTGGTCGAAACTAGCGGCAAGCATTAGCAACAACAATAAAAAGGAATTGGAATAGGCAGCAATATGCTAGTAAAGTATTCAAGAGCAAGACCATTGTGGGACACTGGTACCCAATAGTATCCATTGATTTACATGAGCATGTTATGATCGGTATGATGTTTTGAGGTAGGGATATGCCTTGGTTTTTGGACCTTCCAATGTGAGGAAACCTTGCCAAGGGATGGACTCCCCAAGGTGGGGGTGCCAATGGAACTTGGAAGGTGTGTGACTGCATGGAAGGGGGTAACCGCATCGCCTGAGGGACTATGTAGTAGAGAAGGGAAGTTTGGGGGATAGATTTTTTTTTGGTCATTAGCATTACCAGATGGAATCAAATGCACATTGGGAATGCACCATGGAACAATGAGCTGATAATTTTTCACTAAGAGGACAAGTGGACAGGATTGTAGCATTGGACATTGGATACAACTTTGACTTTGACAGTGGATTTTGGACTTCCTAGGAAGGAGGTGAATCATGCTACTACTTTTGAGGGTGGAGGTGTGAGCCTCTCGATTCCCTTGTTGATTGATACAGGCATCGTATCCTTTTATTTGTTGGTTGAGAAAATGTGTATATGTGTATATTATTGTAAATATTGTATCAAGATGGTTTATAAACCTCCACAGACATTATGGTTATTTGATGGTTGAAGAAAATGTTCTTAAGTATATGTTGTTGTTATTGTAAATACCATAATGAGTTGTGTTATAAATCTCTAATAAATGGTATGATTGTCATGTTTCAGCAGTGGTCATTATAAATATTGCAACGAGTTGTTCTATAAAGCTCCATGGGTAGTATGTTTTGTTTTCAACAATCTATTGGTTATAGGTGTCATTGAACATCGAGCATGGTGTTCCCCCATGGGCGAAGATTATGTAATAACCCTAGTTAAAAATCAATGTAAAAATATATAAGGCCAAGGTCATGGGACACTATTGTAGCTGCTACAACCACCCTCCAAAAGTTTTCCTTTGCTTCATTTTGTTGCCTCCCTACCAACCATCCTTAGCAGCATGTCATGTAATGTCCAAGTAAAAATGATTTAGTTGAGTTTCACTGGCTTTCTAGCCAATGCTTGTCAACTTGTTTGTCTTCCACCCGTAGGATGACACTCCAAGACTTAGTCATTTATGGTTGTGATGCTCACCTAGGAAATTGCGCAATTCAAGAGGGGAAACAACCTTCCCTATGTAAATTACACAATCCATCTTGGTTTCTTGCTAGGATCCAAAAATATGCAATCTAGCCAGGTAGCCTTCCCTCTGAAAACTACGCAATGCAACCCCACATTGGGCTTCATCTCAAAAATTGTGCAATTCTGACTGACAATGAGGGCTTCAATCCAAAAATTGTGCAATTCATGAGGGACAATCAAACTTACTTAGCCCTAAAACTACACAAATGCTATTCCCAAGCTTGCAGATTGTTGCATGTGCTCACAGGTTGGCCGCTCCCCTCCAGGACTGACTAATCTTGATTTGCATGCATGGGTTGCTTTTCCTAAAAAAGAATAAAGAAAAAAATAAAGAAAACATCCCTTGATTTTAGGGATCCATTTTTAGAAGCTGGAGGTTACATGCAAAAGTCATTCTAAAAACCTCCCACCAAGTGTTGCTTTTTCCTAGATGTGTGGATTGCAAGTCATAAGCCTCAATCCTATCAAATTTATTTGTTCGACGCTTCAGATCTCATTCCTCAAATCGATCTTGGAGCTCTGACATCCCACATCGCATCTAGGGGCATTCGACACATTCAACTCATGTTTTTCCGGGTAAGTCTGCTTTTAATGTCTTTTGCTGCTTTTCTATCGCTTTTTGTATTTCAATTTGTGTGAGTGTTGTTTTCTTGGGTTTTTTGAATGCTTGCTATCGTTTTAATTCATGTTAGCTTGTAGAGGCACTGTTTCAAGTTTTTCATTGCATCTCACTATTTTCGCATGCATGACATTGTTTTTGTACTGACAATTATTGTTTCAATGACTCGGTTCACACACATGCTTGTTTTCCCATTTTTTGAATCTTTCATTCATAGTTTGCATGCATGATCATTCACTCTTGTTTGCACTCATCTTCGCCATGCATTTAAACTTTTCATGTTTTCAGTCGACCGTCGGTGGGTCAAGGCTGCCTTGGCCTGAACCTTGCGTTGCCCAGCTAGAAATGCATATTTCTGAGAGTGAAGCGTCAGCCTTTCCCCTATAAATTATGCAAGTTTGGCCCAACATTGGTCTCTAGGATTTCTCTATGGAATTCTGAGAGGCAGTTCCTTGCTGGCCCCGGAAATTGTGCAAATGCATTTTGTTGGTTTGTAGTCCTTGCTTACTAAAACTCTGCATTGCATAGTTTCAGTCCTCGGCAGACCAAGATGAACTGTGAATTACATAGTTTCAGTATTCAGTTAGCCTCCTGACACTCTAGAGTGCACCTTGAGCATTTTTGGCAGTCGGTCTCCTAGCCTCCCGATGAAAATTATGCAATATTCCCAGTGAGTCACCTGGGTACGTTACATGCTAGTGCTCAAGTTAATTTTGTGTTTCAACTCATAGATTTCTTACCATTAGTGTTAATATGTCTCCAGATGTCACAGGTTTTCATCTGTCTCTCAGTAGTACAAGTGCCTCCACGAGAGCAGTGTCAAAGGAGACTGTTAAGAGTGCAACTAGAGATGCAGTTGAGCAAGTGTCTATTATATTCCCTATCTATGAAGACACCAAGTTTTTCATAGGCAAAGATATCAAGATGAAATGGTAGAACATCAATGATACATTCTCAGACACATGTGAGGAAAATTTGGAAGACCATAGGGTATATGTCAACATTCACAAGTCTAGCTTGTACCAAATTACATGTAGATATCCTACATTTCCATGCTTGGACACGATCCACTAGATTGTCTCAGATACTGATCAAAAGACAATGGTGTTGAGTAGTGTCAGTGGAAAAAAACTTGCTACCTTTAGGGAAAAGGACTTTCATGAGATGTATCACTGGCCATAGTTGGTGATCACGATGGATAAACCCTTCAGCAGTCTTAGTAGCAGTGAAAACTAAAGAGATATCTTCAAGAGTTGGGTGAAAGAGCCATCCAAGTTCAGGACAACACCTATCCAAGTTTACAAGATGAAGATATTGTGGAAGGCATATCAGTTCTTGGTCATCTTTGCATGCTTCTTATACAACAAAGAGAGCACAGAAACCTTCCCGCAGAGTTGGGTGATCCTGTTGGATCAACTAGCTAGCAAAGGAAGACCTTGCAATTGGTTTGACATGTTGGCTCTCAGGTTGAAGGAATAGGTAACAGAATCCCGTCATCTGCCCAAGGGTCAGCAAGCAAAGATATACATCTCTGCTTACATACTAGATGTAGTATGTGCTCATTAGTACTTCCTAGGCTTGGGTTAGGCATGCAAACCTTTAAAAACCTTTGTACACAATTATGGCGAGTTGTTCTCCGAATTCAGCTTCTGCGGATTAGTATACAATTATCAGACCACTTTGTCACTCCAGTGTACAAGAATATATTTGAGCAGGACCCACCTTGCATGTCGCAGGAAGTGATGCAGGCATTAATCGACATATCAAATTGGTATGCCTCACCCCATGGTACCTTCATATGAATGTACAACACAGAGAAGGCTCTGCATGTTTTACCAAAGTTTCCCATGGACAAGCTCATCATGGAAGAAGTGTCGTAACACATCTCGATATGGTTTTCAGCTAGACTTCATAGGAAGAAGGAGGCACCTTGGCTCGCTCTTCCTATACAGATCAGGTTGTATGAGATCCAAAATCTTAAGCATGTTGAGGCTGAGATTGAGGAATTCAAAATATTCACCTTCAACACCATAAGTTTCAATCCGTATGACCCGCATTGCTTATTGAAGGACCACTGTGTGAGTGCAACATCCCTAGATCCATGGGGTGTGTCATTGACCTGAGGAAGACCCATGGAGATATTGTTATCACTTCTCTAGGCTCAATGAATTTGTTGGCATAGTTGTAGAGTGGTTAGATAAGCAGAGGGAAGCAACATCTCAAACAACATCATCATCAACAATAGCAGAGAGTAGCAGACCTACGCATGATAAACGCAAGAGAAAGGTTGTTGACAACAAAGAGGCAAAGAAAATCTGCAAGCTCAAAGCAGATCCACTTGTGTTGAAAGTAGCTTTGGAGATTGAGGCTAAGAAGCAACATCACAATAGGAGGATCGTGCAAAGGTAAAGAGAGAAACAAAGGATGGAGGAAAATGAAAAGGAGTTGTAGGAGTCGAAGTGACAACTCAGGGAATATCAAGAACTAAGCAGAAGAGAGAAGGAATCACAGCAGGAACAGGTACAACAAGAGGTGTAGCATGCACAGATTGATGAAAATGCACCCATATAGATTATAGACTCATCCAAGAAGCTGGCACAAAGTGGACAGGGTGAGCAGTCGCAGGAGCAGGACTTGGCTCAAGAGATTGAACATATGCTAGAGCAAATGGAAACAGATATGGTTCAGCTAGAATCAGATACAGATATTGACCTCATGCCTCAGAACCAAGAGTTCACCCCACCGGCTTCACCATATACGAAAGAAGAGCAAGTCCTAAGCGATCAAGGAGACACAGAAATCCTTGAAGATAATCCAGAAGCAGAGATGCACAACATATCTTTCGACGAGTCACAACACAGAGTTGTGTAGTCATGCAGAGTGCCTACTCTTGATGTCCATGTGTCTCTTGCGCAGTTTGAAGAATGAGTGATCATGTCTAATGTACGCAAGAATCCAGCAGCACTATTCGATGCTACAAAAGCATATGTCGAAGCCACCAACTCAAATGTTAGATTCTTGATCGCTGAGAATAAGTGCATGGATAAGGAGTTACAAGTGACCAAGCAGGGAGGAGAATAGGTTACAACATCCACCAGAGAAGAGTTGAAGAGAGTGATAATGGATGAAGTATCGTCTCTCGAGAAAGTCATGCAGACGTTGTACTCCAGATTTGTCACTATGCATAAGTCAGTTGTCCATCTCAATGGTTGGCAGCAATGTTGTGCTAGGAGAGCATGCATCTTGTCAAATATGTACATTGTTGTCGATTGCATGAAAACATGGAAAATGAGGTACAAAGGAGCCCCATTACACTTTCCAAAGATGATGAATCCAAAGGCATTAGAGTTAAAGGCACACATCTAGAGTCAGATTCGGAACTATGAGGAGCTCCTATAACTCATCACCAGTTTGCAGGCTTCACATGCATGGATGTTTAGAAGCATGGATGTCATTGTGTGCACGCATGTGATCCCATCCATTGGCACACTCATCAAGGTGAAGTCAAAGAAAAAAGTCCAACTAGATCTAGACATGTACTTTGATGAGTTGATGCGCGTAGCCACTAGCATAGATTGGGCATCAGCACAGACACTATGCATCAGTATGTTGCTAGTCAGGCTACACTCAAGACTATGATGTGCATTATGAGACGAGTTGGACAAAGGTGCCAAATCAATGTACCCAGATGCAACAGAGGCAAGAGTTCTCTTTCAGAAGGATGTCACCATAGAGCATGTAGACATCATAATGGACTACCAATCTTGGCATCAGTTCACCACCGTTCACCACCGTTGAGCATTGTGAGGATGTCAAAGAGTTGGTCTTCACACAAGTGTCTGAGGCTTAGTGATGTCTTACATGGCTTACTCAAGCCTATTTTGTCTCACATGGGTACATGTGTAGATTTTAATGTAACATGTTGTAAAATTGAAAGACCAAGCGTCGATAGTAGAATGTAACAATCATGTAGTAGTTGAAGAGTCATGAGGGTAGGTGAAGAGTCACAAAGGGGAATGTCAAGGTCACTCCATCCTTTACTAGTTATAGAACCTCATAACTAATTGTACAGGATTTTGGGAGCCAAGATTCCTATAGATGTAACTTAGAGAAAGCTTAGAGTGTATTGTAACGAGACTTGGCTTCTCCGCAGTGCAAAGCTAGTACATCTCTTTGGAGGAGCAGATGGCAGTGACTGTAATGTTCCTCTATTGAGACTTGTGGTTGGTCATGGTTGTATGTATGATTGGATCTTTCACTCTTTTAATATAACAAAGCCATCAAGTTTCATGCATGTATTTTTATTGTAGTTCGGTTATCATGGTTACTCTAATGATATATGTAGATGTTATTTACGCATGTATGCATGGACTATTTTATATATGTTTGTATGAATCTTATCGAAATGTGTTGTTGGTTTAACCATCACTTTGGATCATTTGCTATCCTACTTTCCAGCTTTTGTTGTCTTTCTACTCGTGTGTTCTGTTTCAAGTTGTGTGCTATCACAATTCTCAAAAGGGTGCACTCATCCCCCTATTCCGTGTGTTAGATACTTTCATGCACCTTCCTTGACTTGCTATAAAGGTCACACCCTTGCTACCAACAAGGACATCTTACTTACCTCTACGTGCAACTGCGGTCAAAGCGATACCGTACTACCCCATTGTTGGGACTCCTACACCAAAAAATCTAACATATAGTTGGGACTCCTACACCAAAAAATCTAACGTATAGTTGGGACTTCTTACCAAGGAGATCCCCTGACATGATGGTGGGTCCAACACTGTCAACATTTCTGGTGCTAGAAGGAGGGCCAGATGACAAGTTGAGTCCTCACATCCTATTTTAAATCTTTGCGCATCTATCATGGATATCTTTAGAGTCCTCCCTCCGTAATGTTTATCTAACGCACAAACTATTGACATCATGAAGGAGTTTTATGATCTTTTGTTGGAATACACGTATGATGGTGAAGGTGAAGTGGTCTGGCGTGAGTACGTACACAACTTCCTTGCATTCTTGGAGGATGTAGAAGAGTTCAATGAAGTCGAGGTCAGCTTGTTACTTTCACGCACACTTCATGAATCCCGAGAATGATGGTGCTACAACCTGCCTCACAATTCTGTGCACTCATTTAAGCAGTTTTGTGATCTAATTCAATCTACTTTCCATCATTTTGATCCTGAACCTCTTGAAAAAAAACTGTTAAAAAAAGGGAAGAATCTGCATGAATCGCCAATGGATTTTTGGTAGCACTTCACAAAATTCCAATATCTTTGGGACAGATTTGAATATTTCCTTTGCAAATAATTCTATCCCAAAATGAAGTTGAAGTTCAAACCTCACTCAACATACTTTGGTGATGGAGTTGCGCAACCACAAGCAGACACAGTCAATGTCACAAGTGACTATCCACCTTCCCCTCATCAAATAGCTCCACCACCGCAGAGTGATGTGGGAGAACATGCACACTCGTCTGTTCAACTATCACATCCTCCAATGATCACTACTCTCAATTTTCGTGTAGATTTGGTTGCAAAGCCCATGGGTTGTCACATGCATTTGTTACCTCAGCCTTCATCTTCGTGTTCTGATGATCCTCCAGATTGTACTATCTTGTGTTCTTCCATTCCAGACTCTACACCTATTGTGAATGAGGATCAAGCCACCAACGAAGTTGGTATTGCACAACCAACTTACATTATCATTTATGATGAGTATGACCAAGAACTTGAACATCAACCCGCGGCGAAGGATGATCTCCTTCTGTCCATGCCTCCTCCACCTTTTCCTGAAATCTTTGGTGATTCTTCCATCTCCAATCTTCCTCGTGTAAATTCATCCACAGATGCATCCACTGCTGATCATTTACAGAACACACCCGATGTCAGTCCATCATTCGACAACAGAGAGGATAGATTCTTCATTCAAAATTCACTTGATTTTTCATCTACTTTTTTCGGAAATGCAAAGGGTGAACATTCTTGCTTCTCATCTACCCCTCTGTTTGATTTATCTCATCATGAGGATGCCGATGAACTTACTGATTTTTTTTATTGTATCTATCGTGATCCATTCACTCCTATATTTGATCACGATGTTGATTTTATCACTGTCAATCTTCGAAAGCCACCTATTTATGATTATTTATCTATCAATGAAGTTGAAGCCCCACAAGCTGTCGAGGAACTTTAGCCTGAGCTAATGTTTATGTCAAGCCCTCACCATCCTAAGGTTAGTTTCACCCCTGATCAGGAAATTTCCCAAGGCTCCTCATCATTGATCTGTATGCATTGAAGATCAATCCAACACATTGATTTCACTTCCTCCACTCGAATCACATGATCCTATTTCTCATGCATTGGAGGAATCTTACACAGCAAGCACACTTACATTATACAAGTTGTCTATATTTCTCATGTTTTTTTACATGTCACAATCAAGAGAATGCATATGCTTAACATCTGCACACAGTTTATCACAACGCCATGGCAAGTCCACAAAGTGCATGTCATGCACTTTCACTTTTTTCTTTTTTATGGATGCATTTAAACTTAGAGTGTGTTTGTCTTCATTGTTATATATTTCATGTTTGTTGGTTCCTGATTGTGTTGTTCGCGAACCATGCCTTCACCAACATGGGTGAACCAATACAGCAGTGAATGCATTGGAAATATCACTTCACGTGATTACTCTCATGCACCATTAGCTTACGAGTAGGAGTAGTGTTTGCTTTTGTCTTGTTTGCCTGCATGCATGTTTATTTCTTTCTTGATTGTTTACTTGCTTGCCTTCTTGCTTTGCTTACTTGCTTTTCTTTCGAATTTACTTTTTCTCTTTTCTTTGTTGTTTGTTTGCTTGTTTACTTTCGTAGGTTAGTTTGGTATGAAACTGTGCGCGACTCTTGGAACAAGCATGGTAAAGTACAAGAGGACTTGTACAATTATCAATAATTGTTTATCTGTTGTCCTATCTCTTTATCTAGAACTTGTTGTCTTTAGTCAATGATACACCAATGGAAAATACATTATGTTCGAAGTGAACCTTGATGAAAACACAACTTTTGTGTGCTAACTTCTATCACCTACTCTAGTCAGTTGTTTTTGGGTTAACCCTTGTCAACTCAGTCAAGTAGAGTAAGGTGAGGGGGAAAAACTTATGTCAGAAGTACATGCAAAAGAATTCTCTAAAGGAACAACCTCTTCTACTCTCAATAAGTCAGGATCCCTCTTCCACCTCTTAAATAAATAAGTGTTATGCATAGTTCTTGAAAAAACGAAAATGAAAAAAAAATGAAAATGTGAAAATTCTGAAAAAAGAATAACGTGAAAGAAGAGAAAGCCTTCCTGCGCAAAGAGGTGATGCAAGTAACTCTGCTAGGGTACTAACCAGGCCCGTTGGCAATGGAGCAATGCTTGTGTTGCTGTGTAACTCTGCTACTATACTATCCAGGCCTGCTGGCAGTGGAGCAACACCATAGATGAAACTTAAACTCTAGCTATCATATTGCTTGTGTACCAATATACCCCTCATCCCCAATCGAAACAACTGTGTTGACTTGGCTTGGAATGTGTGTTGACCGACCAAGAGCATGGCAGGTGCTTCATATTTCAATCAAGCTAGTGTGGAAACCATGATGATCTAAGAAATGAACAATACTTCTAGAGTTAGACTTTCTTTTCATGCAACAAGGTCCATTCAAAGGGATGGAGTTCTACCAGTGTGTCACCAAGTTTTGTAGCTGCTACAACCACCCTCCAAAAATTTCCTTTATCTTCGTTTTGAAGCCTCCCTACCAACCATCCTTAGAAGCATGTCTTGCACTGTCCGAGTACAAATGCTTCAGTTGAGTTTCAATGGCTTACAATCCTATGCTTGTCAACTTTTTTACCTCCCACCCGTAGGATGACACTCTGGGACTTAGTCACTTATCATTGTGATGCTCACCTAGGAAATTGCATAAGTATGGAGGGGAACCAACCTTCCCTCTAGAAATTGTGAAATCTATCTGGGTTGCCTGCTGGGCTCTAGAAATGTGCAATCCAGCCAAGCATCCTTCCCTATGAAAAATGTGGAATGAAACCCAACACTAGGCTTCATCTCAAAAATTATGTAATTCTAACTGACTGCTAGGGCTTTAGTCCAAAAATTGCATAATTTATGAGGGAAAACCAGACTTTATTAGCCCCAAAACTGTGCAAATTCCATTCCTAGGCTTGCACACTATTGCATGTGCTCCCAAGTTGACCGGTCCCCTCCAAGTCCGAGCAATATTGATTTGCATGCATGGGCTCATTTTCCTGAAAAAGAAAAAAGAAAAAAAAAAAATCATCCCTTGATTTTAGGTATCCATTTTCAGTAGTTGGAGGTTACATGCAAAAGTCATTTTAAAAACCTCCCACCAAGTGGCGTTTTTTCCTAGATTTGTGGCATACACGTCAGAAGCTTCGATCTTATCAAACTTATTTGTTTGACACTTCAGATCTCATTCCTCACATTGATATTGGAGCTTTGACATCCCACTTCGCATCTAAGAGCATTCAACACATTCAACTCAACTTTTTCTAGGTTGGCCTGCTTTTCATGTCTTTTGTTGCTTTATGTCGATTTTTGTAGTTCGATTTGTGTGAGTTTTGTTTGCTTGGTTTTGATGAATGCTTGCTTTCATTTTAATGCATGTTAGCTTGTAGAAGTATTGTTTCAAGTTTTTCATTGCATCCCACTGTTGTCGCATGCATGACATTGTTTCTGCACTGACAGTCGCCATTGCAGCGACTGACTTCACACACATGCTTGTTTTCCCATTTTCTGAATCTTGCACTCACTATTTGCATGCATGATCGTTCACTCTTTCTTTCACTTAGCTTCACCATGCATTTATACTTTTCATATTTTCAATCCCTTGTCAATGAGTTTGGGCTGCCTTGGCCTATACCTTGCCTTGCCTGATTGGAAATGCGTATTTCCAAGAGTGAAGGCTCAACCCCTCCTATAAATTTTGCAAAGCTAGCCCAAAACTAGCCTCCAGGTTTTCTCTGGACAATTCTAAGAGGTAGTGCCTTGCTGGCCCCAAAAATTGTGCAAATGTAGTTTGATGGTTTGCATTGTTTGCTGACTAAAACTACGCATTGTGCTATTCCATTCCTCAACAGGACAAGCTAGATTTTTCATTGCACAGTTTCAATAGACAGTCAGCCTCTTGATAGCTCGAACTGTGCCTTGCATAGTTTTAGTAGTCAGTCTCCCAGCCTCCTCGTGAACATTGTGCAATCTTCCTAGTCAGTCGCTCGGGTATGTTGTATGTCAATTCTCAAGTTTCTTTTGGTTTTCAACTGACAGATTTATTGCCATGAGTGTTGCTATGTCCCCAGGTGTCACATTTTTTCATCCATCTCTCAGTAGTACAGGTACCATAACCTCCAAGAGAGTAGGGTCAAAGGACACCATTGAGAGTGCAACTGGATATCTAGTTGAGCAAGTGTCTATGAGCTTACTTATCTATGAAGACACTAAGTTGTTCATAGACAAAGATATCAAGATGAAATAGCTGGACATCAATGATACTTTCTCAGGCACATTTGAGGAAAATATGGAAGACCACAGGGCCTATGTCAACATTCACAAGTCTGGATTGTACCGGATTGCATGCAGGTATCCCACATTTCCATGCTCGAACATGATCCACTGGATTATCTTGCACACTGATCCAGAGACAATGGTGTTGAGCACTGTTATTGGAACACAACTTTCTACCTTCTGGGTGAAGGAATTTCGGGAGATATATCACTTGCCACAGTTGTTGATCACGATGGATAAACCCTTCAACAGACCCAGTAGCAGTTAAAACTCAAGATATATCTCGAAGAGCTAGGTGAAAGAGATAGACAAGTTCAGGACAACAGCCAGCTAGGTTTACAAGATAAATATATTGCAGAAGGAAAATCAGTTCTTTTTCATCTTTGCATGCCACTTATATGGTCAAGAGAGCACATAAACATTCCCGCATAGTTGGGTGATCATGTTGGATCAACTAGCCAGCGAAGGAATACCCTGAATCTAGTTTGACATGTTGGGTCTCAGGTTGAAGGAACGGGTAAGATAAGCCCAACTTCTGCCCAAGGGTCAGCAAGCAAAGATATACATGTCCGCTTACATACTGGATGCATTCTATTCCCATCAGTAGTTCCTAGGCTTGGGTTGGGCATGGACACCTTCAAAAACCTATGTGCACACTTATTGCAAGTTGGTCTCTGAATGCAGCTTCTACAGAGTTATCATACAGTTATCAGACCACTTCGTCACCCCAGTGTATAAGATGATATTTGAGTAGGATCTACCTTGCATGTCCCAAGCAGGATGGAGGCATTAATCGACATAGAATATCGGTATGCCTCACCCCTTAGCACCTTCATACGGATGTACAATGCAGAGAAGGCTCCAAATGTTTTACTGAAGTTTGTAATGGACAAGCTTGTCATGCAAGAAGTGTCATATCACATCTCGACAGGGTTCTCAACTAGATTGCACGGGAAGAAGAAAGCACCTTGGCTAGCTCTTCATTTGTGGATCAGGTTGTATGAGATCCAGAATCTCAAGCATGTTGAGGCCGAGAGGGAGGAATTCAAAAGATTCACCTTTGGCACTAGAAGTTTCAATACATATGATCTACATTTCTTAGTAAAAAGGACCACTGTGCAAGAGTGCAACATCCTTGGATCCATGGGGTGTGCCATTGGCCTGAGGAAGGCCCATGGAGATATTGTTATGACTTCTCCAATCTCAATGAACCATTTATCATAGTTGTAGAGTGATTAGCAAAGCAAAGGGAAGCAACATCTCAAAGAGCAACATCATCAGCAATAGAAAAGGGTAGCATACCTGCATGCGACAAAGGCAAGAGAAAGGTTGTTGATAGCGCAAAGGCAAAGCAAAGATGCAACTTCAAAGCAGATCCACTTGTGTTGAAAGTAGCTTTGGATATTGAGGCTAATAGGTGACAGTGCGATAAGAGGATCGGGCAAAGGCAAAGAGAGAAACAGAGGATGGAGAAAATAGAAAAAGAGTTGCAATATTTGAAGCGGAAACTCAGGGAAGAACAAGAGTTGCATAGAAGAGAGAAGAAAGCATAGTAAGAACAGGTACAACAGGAGGCACAACATGCATGGGTTGATGAAACTACACCCATACAAGTTATAGACACACCTGAGCAGCTGGAACAAAGTGAAAAGGGTGTGAAGTTGTAGGAGTGAGAATTGGCTCAAGAGATTGAACAGATGCTAGAGTAGATGGACACGGATATGATTAAGCCAGATTTAAATTAGGATATTGACCTCATGCCTTTGAACGAAGAGGTCACCCCATTGAATTCACCAGATCTGGAAGCAAAGCAAGTCCCAAGCGATCAGGGAGACACAAAAATCCTTCAAGACAATCTAGAAGCGAAGATGCACAAGATATCTTCCAATGAGTAACAACACAGAGTTGTGTAGTCATGTAGATTTCCTACTCTTGATGTCATGTATCTCCTGTGCAGCTTGAAGAATGATTGATCATGTTCGATGTGCGCAAGCATCCAGCAACATTGGTCGATGCTACCAAAGCATATGTCGAAGCCACCAACTCAAGTGTTAGATTCTTAATAGCTGAGAACGAGTGCATGGATAAGGAGTTACAAGCAACCAAGTAGGGAGGAGAATAGGTTACAACATCTGCCACAGCAAAGTTGAAGAGTGTGATATTAGATGAAGTATCATCTCTCAAGATAGTCATGCAGACATTGTACTCTAGATTTGTCACCGTGCATAAGTCAGTTTTCCATCTCAACGGTTGGCAGTAGTGTTGTGCTAGGAGAGCATGAATCTTGTCAAATATGCACACTGTTTTCGATCGCATGCAAACATGGACAATGATGTACAAAGGAGCCCCATTGCTCTTTCCAAAGATAATGAAGCCAAAGGTGGTAGAATTGAAGGCATCCATCCGGAGTCAGATTCAGAACTATGAGGAACTCCCACAGCTCATCACTAGTTTGCAGGCTTCACATGGATGGGTGTTTAGGAGCAAGGATGTCATTGTGCACATGCATGCGATCCCATACATTGGCACACTCATTGAGGAGAATTCATAGAAACAAGTCTGACTGGAGCTAGACATGTACATTGATGAGTTGATGTGCGTAGCCACCAGCGCAGACTTGGAGATCAACGCAGACAATATGCATCAGTATGAGTGCACATGTTATCAGATGATTTGGACAGAGGTGCAAAATTAGTGTACCCGGATGCAAAGGAGGCAAGAGTTTTCTTTCAAAAGGATATCACCATAGAGCATGTAGACACCATAACAGAACACCAATCTTGGCATCAGTTTTCCATCGTCGATCATCGCGAGGATGTCGAAGAGTTGGTATTCCCACAACTTTCTGAGTCTTAGTCATGTCTTGCATGGCTTGCTCAAGCCTATTTTGTCTCACGTGGGTACATGTGTAGATGGTAATGTAACATGTTGTAAAATTGAAAGTCCACGTGTTGAGAGTAGAATGTAACAATCATGTAGTAGTTGAAGGGTCATGAGGGTAGGTGAAGAGCCACAAAGGGGAATGTCAAGGGTCACCCCACCCTTTGCTATTTATAGAACCTCATAACTCATTGTACAGGACTTTGGGAGCCAAGCTTCCTATATGTGTAACTTAGATAAAGCTTGGAGTGTATTGTAATGAGCCTTGGCTTCTCCACAGTGTAGAGCTAGTACATCTCTTTGAAGGAGTAGATGGCAGTGACTATAATTTTCCACTATCAGGACTAGTGGTTGGTCATGGTTGTATGTATGATTGGATATTTCACTCTTTTAATATAACATAGATAACACATTTCATGCATGTATTGTTATTGTAGTTTGGCTATCCTAGCTACTCTAATGATATATGTAGTTGTTATTTCCACATGTATGTATGGACTATTATGTATCTGCTTGTATGACTCTTATCAAAATGTGTTGTTGGTTTAACCATCACTTTGGATCTTCGACTATCCTTATTTCCATCTTGTGATGTCTTTATGCTCATGTGTTCCCTTTCAAGCTGCATTCTATCACATGCTTCTAAGGGGCACACTCATCCCCCTATTCCATGTGTTAGAGCCTTTCATGCACGTTCCTTGACTTGTTGCAAAGGTCACACCCTTGCTACCAATAAGGACAACTTAATGAACTCTGCGCGCAACCACAATGAAGGTGATATGTACTACCCCACTGCTGGAACTCCTACACCAAATGGTCTGAGTTCTAGTTGGGACTTCTTACTGGGGAGATCCCCTGACATGTCTGTGGGTCCAGCACCATCAACAAACACATATTCCAAGACGAATGGTGGGAAAAACATCCTAGTGGGTGTTTATTTGGTTTATTATGGCTAAGGAAATTGGCAAAGGCAATGACAAAGGAATTAGAAAGGCAAGAGGCATTAATTGGAAATTTATTTATGAAAATAACAGAAATTAGGAGAAAAGGAAGGTGAAAGGTCACAGGTTGCATGTGAAGAGGAAAATGAAGGAAAATAATGGAAAATGAAGAAAATACAGGCCTCATTAATAAAACGGATTTTGAGGATCAGTGGGAAAACTTGGTCAGTGTAGATTTTTGTCGGTTCATTTTTGGAGCTCTCATTCTACTCTCTCTCTCTCTCTCTCTCTCACTCTTGGACACTTAGAGTTTTTTGGGAACACTCTTAGACAATTCAGCATACTTGGATGCTTGGAGAAAGAATGCAAAGGAAGAGTAGGAAAGTGAAAGAGGACATCAAGATCAACAACTACATTACGTTGTTCTTGCAGGTATTGAGTTGCATGTATGTTTTCCTCGTTGGTTCTGACATGCATGACATATGCATGTGGTTTATTAGTCATCATTCGTCATTCGCATATAGGATTACCTGGATTGACAGTGGATTTTCCTAGCCTTTCCATTTCCTAGATAGCCATGGTGTTGTGGGTTTTACTTTTGTTTTTTGGTTGGTTTTCTTGTGCCTTTGGCTATGGGTTGAGTTACTAGTTCTTGGAAGCCTTGGTTAGAAAAACACTCTGGAAGCCTATAAAAGCTTGGGTTGAGTTACTAGTCCTGAAAGCCTTGGTTGGATAAACGCTCTGGAAACCCTATAACAGCTTGGGTTGAGTTACTAGTACTGGAAGCCTTGGTTGGAAAAATGCTCTGGAAGCCCTTGGTGGGTATATTTATTGGTCTTGGAACCCTTGGTTAGACAAATGCTATGGAATCTCGGTGAAATTTGTTGGTTGAGTTACTAGTCCTAAAAGACTTTGTTGGAACAATGATCTAGAATTACAACGACAACTATTGGTTGAGTTACTAGTCCTGGAATTTAGATTAGAACAAACACTTTGGAGCTCTAGATAGCTTGGTTGGAGACTAATCTGGAGATGGTAAGTGATGTCTGACCGTGAGGTGGAATCACTAGTTGAGGGTTGAGTTGCTTTGGCCTCTGGAATCCTTGGTTTGGTTTTGATGGATTTTTTCATGATATCCCACATTCATGCTTGGAATATGGCACTAAGGTGATTGGATGAAAGAAATAATTGGTCCAGCCCAGTCTACGGTCGAGCGGTTCATGGAAGTCCCATACTTGGTCAGCGTATGAAATCATGAATAAGAGTTATCTTTCTCCTTTGTATGTTATGAGTATTATACTAGTTAATATTTGGATTATATGGTTGTTGTTTCCTTGGTATTTTTGTTATTATTACGTTGGTTATGAATATGTATTATGACAATGTTATGTATGTTTCTCATCATGTTTGTACTTGTAAATGAATGAACCATGTATTTATCGCCTACTAGACGAAATTGCAGCTAATGTGTAGAGGCATCAATGCTTCTTAGAGAATCTCAAATAAGTATGAGACCCCTATGCTCAGATTTATTGTTAAGAACTGTGGATTTCATATTTTTCATATGTTTGACGAAATGTTTGTCATGGCTAGTAGGGGTCCAATCTAGTCCTTGCCAATGGTTTTTCAAATGTGTCTTTGTTCTATTGTGAAATTTCATTTCTGAACGTGTCATTGGGTTCTGGGCAGTGACATGGGCTCTAGGCCTGAAAAAGTGCCACAAATCCTGGAGTCACGGGTACAACACTAGGAAAAAAGTCCCTAGAAGCTCCCTTGCCCTTGTTGTGGGAGCTTCTGGAGCCTCCTAGACACACTCTTTCCCATATCAAGGGAGTTTCCAAGGGTTTGATGCACTAAAAATTCAGTTGGTCTCACGGGTTGGTTACCTAAGTGGTTGGGATGGATCCTAGGGGTGTTGTTGCTGATATGGAAGGTTTGTGTGATGTGTTCCATCGATTCCACTTCCTTAACTAACACATAGGGAGTCAAATTATATCATAGTAACTTCTCGTCACATGTTTGCCCTAGTTGTCTGATTACTTGGGTAGATGTGGGATGAGGGTGTTACATTAAGGACAGTATTCTCTTTAAGTAGGTGGGGTTCGTGACACCCTTGGTACATTCTCCTAATTTTTGGTGATGTAATAATACTCAAAAAATTACAAATGATTATATTTTATGTAATGGCCTGAAATGTGGGACCACATATCCATGATCTAAGAGGGAAGAGTAAAAATAAACCCAGGTGGAGTTCATTGGTACCTTTAATTTATTTTATGGTGCAAATAATAAGAAAAATAAGAGGAAGAGTGCAAGAGGAACATGGAGAGACACACTGAGGAAAGAATAAAAAGACAAATGCATGGAAATGTGGGGGTTGGGCCTCTTCTTGTTGAAGTTTATGAGTAAAGCTAGAAATAGCTTTAAGCTAAGAGAATGGGATTCCTTGAATGAAGAAATTGTGACCTTAAGTGTAGAGGATTAAGAGGAAATGGGAATGAGTGTTTGCCAAGGACTAGCTGAGAAACCACTTAGGGTGCTAGCTAGGTATGACAAACCACATGTAGATGGGTGCTTATTGAGAGAGTTGATAAACCACCTAAGGTGCTTGTTGTAGGCTAATAACCCACTCTAAGAGTGCTTAACATAGCTGATAAACCACATAATGTTGTGAATTTTTGTTTTCTTAACTAACTAATAAACCAACCAATGTCATATGTATTTCCTATCATTTATGGATTGAATATGGTTTCTTGTTAAATCTATTAAAGAGAAATTCCCCTTAGATTATGGATCTAGCTTAGGGGTGATTGTTGTAAGTGATTTTGGCTACAGTAGGTCTATGGTTGAGTAGAAATTGAAGTCCCACCTTCAATTTTCCCTCTTTTTATATTGTTAATAAAATGCACTCAGATGAGAGCTGTGGAATTAAAGATATTTTCTGTGGGAATTGATATGTAGTTCTGAATTATGTTACATTTCTATGTAATGATGGTGCATGAACTTATTGAATGTAATTCTTGAATGCTTATGGTTCATTTTATGGATTTATGTCATATATATATGGGATAAATTCCTGAAGTTTTCTATTTACTCTTTATGGGGTGTCTTATGGGTTTAATGACTCCAAATCACAACAAGGTATGCCTTATTTCTTATGTGGAAATCAGAGGTTGAATCCCTAATTATTTTCCTAAGAAATTGGTTTATTTTAAAGTTTATTTTGTGTCTGCATATTTCTCTAAATACATGTGTATGGAAAGAAAGACAATCTCTATTAAAAGGAAATTGAATGCCTATATTAAAACAATTTTTCCATCAGACCTTATTTAATAAATTACAAGCTCAGGAGGTATAGCCCTATATATATATAAACATATATATGTATACTGCAGTGGAGGCACGATGGGTCGAGGTTTGTGTAAAAGCTTAGAAGGGATAATGCAAGGCATATATACATATATGTGCCTAGGCACTTGTGTAAACCCTCGCATAAAATATTAAGGGTCAGACCGAGTCTCCAAAAAATCTCATGAGGGATAACTAGTCGAGCCATAAACATATTTACATATGTTGTGGCTATGGAGGCCTCAGGAAAAGGCTCGTTCTTGTATACTTATAAAAACTTTGATTTGGTTAAATGCATGAGAGTTGAAAACCTAAGGCCCTAGATGAAATTAGGCTTGAACCTCATATGCTCATGTGGTTGGGCGCCATGACCAAGGGTGAGAGTGATTGGTTTCATAGCCATTGATCTCCCTGCTAGGTTTGCAGCGTAAAATGATCCCAGCTATTAGAACTCATGACATCAACCTGATGATTTGAATCCATGACATCACCCTAGTGCCTCTACCCTGATGAGATCATGTGGTGTTTGGTGCATTCTGACCGAGATTTTATCCCCAAGAGTATGTGGATCTCATGGGCCTATCGGAATGGATTTATATGCCAATAAACATAAGAAATTTATATAATAACCAATGGGGAAATGCTTATGTGTATATGCATAACTGCAACGTGGATGCTCCATGTATCCCGGGTGTATTCTAGCAATGGCATGAGGGAAAATTCTTGGGATTATGTAGCAGGAGCATACCCCTTACACATATTTGGGCATATTATTTTAGTAATGGGGGAAGTCACCAAGTGTTATATTAAGGGTATATCTGGATAGAGTACTCCCCTTAACCCCATCGATTTCAATCTAAGGCACCCTAGAGTTTTTGTAAATGGAATCGAAGGGAAAATCCTAAGATTTTGTCCTCGAGATAATGTGGCCTTAAGGGCCCTACTCGATTTAATATGGTGTTGAATGAAGGTCGATTTGAGGGGTTATATCATATAATTACATATATATTATATATTAAGTAGACCATGAAAATAAGGGGTTCTCATGAGTAGGGAAAAGGCATGAACGAGTCAACAACGGATAATGTTATGACTTGGAGGGCCATGTAGGCACCATGTGGGGACCACATGAGAGCCATATGGCTAGTCTTGATGACATGGCATGTGGCTATTGTTCGAGTCTTTGAAGGCTACTATCTTTTGGTCTGGAGGTCATATCGAGATGAAATTTATACCACTGGAAAGTTATCAATAAGATGTTATCAATAATGTTGTCCATTTTAAGTTTTGAATAGTTTGAAAAAGGTAAAAAAATTTAGACCCCATTTCCATAATTTTACCTTGGAGATTGAATTAGCATAGTAACTAGCCTCTTTCTACCATAGTGGGGACTATGGGTGGTAGGGGGTGTGTTACAAAATTTACTATTGTTGGCTTAGAGGGCCTAACCTAGGTTCAGAGTTAGTTGCGCCAACCAACAAATCCCTACACTACTGGCCCTTTCAGAAACAATCCACGTAGTGCAGGCTATAGTCTCACCTGAAGCAGTATGAGGGGATGCAAGAACCAAGTTTATGTATCCAGAAATGAGTGTGATTTCTTTTAAAGCCTTAGATCTTCCTTCATGCAGATTGATAAGCCCTTAGGGCTTGGTACTGCAACTCTACTAAAACAACCTTCAGACCTTCGCGAAGGTCTATGATCCACTTTTACGGACCCTTAACAGTCGATTTATCCACTTATGCGCATTAAAGAACAATCCTAAATTAGTGTTCATGTAGATCTACTTAAGTTCTTTAGTAAACATAACAAAATTTATCACAGTCTTTGCGAAAGTACTTAACATGTATTGCATACATTTATTAAGGCTTATTCAAGAGAATCGTGCATCATTAGATCAATATTTCATAAACACATTATTCATCCACATCATATATTGTAAACAAAAGTAAACATATCAAGAAATCATGAATCATACAAGAGAAAGAATTAATTCAACACATTATATAGCTAAAAACCCCTGCTATTTGTATATTGCATTAGTCAGAAAATATGAGAAGATTACAATTCTTTGCTCAAGCCCGAGCAACCTTTGTACTATCTCTATCTTTCTCATTACTTCCTAGACAAGCCTAGGCCAATACTTAACCAATTTTCTTCTTTCCCAAGTCCCTATTTCCTTTTGTTGCTTCCTTGGGAATTATACCCTATTAATTAGAGAAACTCCTCAATTGGAATTGCACAATCCTCATAGGCCTTCCTCTGACTGCATTCACCACCTATACAATTCTAATGATTATACAACTAATAGTACACTACCTTTAAACTCCAATATCAACTGGGTAACTCTCATATCAAACATTCATGAGTTATTTATGAGTGAATCATCAATTAACTGGTTGAACACATGAAGCAAAATGCCACTATATGACAAAATTAAATCAAGATTTTCTTGTTGCATTTTCAACGCTCCCTCTCAACAAGAAAGGGATTATCAGATACCCCAATCCTTCCTCTACGGAAATCGAATTTGCCTCTTGACAATGCCTTAGTCAAGATTTATGCATCTTGTTCCTTTGTAAGAATGTACTCCAACAACATGATTCTCCTCTACACATAATCTCATAGATGCTGATATTGGATGTCGATATGCTTGGACCGATCATCAAAAATTTGATTCTCAGAGAGTTTGATACAACTCTGGTTGTCACATTAAATAACTGTAGAATGAAATTGTTGACCAAATAACCCAACAAGGACCTTCCTCATCCAGTTAGCCTCATAAGTTGCTTGACTAGCATCCATGTACTCTGCTTCTGCTAAACTAAGTGCAACTGATCTCTGCTTTTTGTTGTACCATGAAACTGTTGCTGACCCAATATTGAAGATTCCCCCTAATGTGTTTTTCTTGTTTGATCGACTCCCCATTGAATCTTCATATGTGAAGCTTTTCATCTTCACTACCTCTTTCCGTCTGTACCAAAGATCAAACTGAGTGGTTCCTATGAGGTATCTCAACACATGTTTAGTTACCTTCCAATAGAGTTTGGTTGGATTAACCATCGATTGACTAAGCTCGTTAACTACAAAACACATGTCTGGTCGTGTGTTCACCAAATACATAAGTGAACCCACTTGCTTCCTGTAAATAGTAGCCTCCACTGCTTCACCTGAAGTAGCATCTTCCTTCCTCCAATTTCCTGCTAGAGGAGTCTCCATGGGTTTGTTGCTCTCCATGTGGTAATTCTTTTGTATCTCATTGGAATACATTCCCTGAGAGACAAACAACTCCTCATCTCATTTCCATACTTCCATACCAAGGAAAAAATGCATGATCCCCAAGTCCTTCATCTTGAATTCTCTTGTAAGGTCCTCTTTGCAAGATTTGACCAACTTCTCATCACTTTTTAGAATTAAATCATTGACATATAATACTATAATCAATAATTTACCTTCAACCACATTATGGTAAATATTTGCATCTGCTTCACTTTTGGTGAAGCCCAAACTGGTGAAATAGTTTTCGATCCTAGTGTACCAAGCACAAGGTGCTTGTTTCAATCCATACAATGCTCACTTTTATTCTGCACAAATGTGACCCTCTGTTAAAGGTCTCAAATCCTTTCAGCTTCTCTATGTACACCTCTTCCTCTATCACTTCGTTGAGGAATGTTGTCTTCACATCCATCTGATGTATCTTCCATATCATATGCACTAAAAGTGCTAGAATAGATCTGATTGAAGAGTACCTTGCTACTAGAGAAAAGGTCTCATCATAATCAATTCCCTCCACTTGAGAGAAACCCTTGGCCAAAACTATGGCCGTGTGTTTCTCGACACACCCATCTGTTGCTTGATTCACATTGTAGATCTACCTAAACATAGCTCTGACTTTTCCTCTGGCCTTGGGAAAACTTCCCAAGCACTTTTCCTGATAATGGAGTCATACTCCTCTAACATGGCATCAACCCACACTATTTTTTGCACTACTTTCTTGAATGAGGATGGCTCAATCTCTACACTCTCACTCATTAGAGCCATATAGCTAGTCTACTGATCTAGTGACCTCCTTATCATGCGTTATGGTGTGGGTGCGCCTACATTCTCTCTAGTATCAAGCATCAATATTTCAGCTTCTCTAAGGCTCTTCCTTCCATCTATGGATTTCTCTGCACAAGTGGCTGCTTCCACTCTCTTCTCCTCTGCATGTGGCTACTCCAAATCATTCTGAGGTTCTCCCTTTGGAGCTAAAATATCCTCATTTGCATGTAACTGAAGCTCCCTCTCAAGGGAACATCTCATGGCCTTCTCCTCATTGAACTTCACATATCTACGAACCAATGTCATCCCATGAGATGGAAGATACACCTGATAGTTGTGAGGTGTATCAATGTACCCCAAAATATGCCCAAATTCATTGTTGGCTCTAGGATTTTCCTTACATCCTTGGTAATATGATATTAAACTGATTTACCAAAGAATATGAAGTGTGCCACATATGGTTTCTTACTTGAAAAATCTTTTGGTGTACTCATCCTAAGAATTTGATGAGGACTCATGTTCTACACATATACAGTTGTGTTGCATGCTTCATCCCTTAAGTGCAATGGTAGGACCTAATCATGTAACATCGCCTATGCATCTCCCACAATACTTTTGTTCTTCCTTTCTTCCACCCCATTCTATTATGGGTTATGGGGTGTTATTAACTCTCGTCGAATGCCTTCTGATGCATAGAAGTTCCTGAATTCATTCGATACATATTCTCCACCATTATTTCTCTTGAGATCCTTCACTTTCATGCCAATTTCTTTCTCAACAAGTGATTTAAATTCACAAAATTTAGAGAATGTATGGTCTTTCGTATGCATGAACAAAATCTAGCACTTACGTGAGAAATCATCTACAAATATCACATAATACTTATTCTTGGTCAAGCAGGTTGTCGAGAATAGTCCACACACATCTGAGTGAACTCTTTCAAGGATCAATTATGCTCAATTGTCCTTATCATGAAAGGTGTCTTTGTTGTACTTCCCCAATGTACACCCTTTGCATGTACCTTGTTGGGCTAGTGCACCCTTGGGAAGTCCTCTAGAAATTTGTTGCATGATCTTCAATGCTCCATGGTGCAAATGGCCCAATATTCTATGCCATAATTCACCGATGTGTCATATTTTCACCTTCTCTGCTTTGTTCTCAATGTTGCACAATATTCTACGTCTAATTTGTAGAAGTCCTTCACCCGAACCCAGATCTGCTTCACTTGTCCTGTGGCTATGTGACGAAGGAAATCCTTTCCTTTGCTAAATATCACATCGTAGCCACGGTCTTCCAACATAGAAATTGAAATTAAATTCTTCTTCAGACCCGAAACATACATGACATCTTTTAATGTGAGAAGAGAATCATACTCCCTCTAAAAAGTAATAGTACTGATGTCGGTCACGCCATACCTTCCATCATCTCCCATCTCGATGTGTATCTAGAGGTCCTTCTCCACCAAGTCACTGAAAAATTATTTGTTTCCCATCACATGGAATGAGGCTACACTCTCTAGATACTGCACACTACCCATCACTAATGTCACCATGCATCCAATGAGGGTAAAATCTAACTCGAATTTTGAAGCAAAAGCTACACCTTCCGCTCCTCCTGAGGATTTTTTTTGGCCTTCCTGTGCAGACACTTTGTGGCTTAGTGTCCTAGCTCATGAGAATGAAAACATTTATTCTTCGACAAGTCCTTCTTCTTGATGCCCTAACTGGAATCTCCTTTAGATTGGAATTTATTTCCTTTCCCTTTATTTTCCTTTCCATCCAAGGCATAGTTCTCCTCATCATCATGCTTGGATGAGGTTCCATATCTGGTGTTTTACCTTATCTCTTCTTGCACCAATTCAGACCACAAACACTCCCACTCTGGTAGTTTCTCCCTCCCATTTACCAAATCCTGGTAGTTGTGCAAGATCTTGGGAAGGCCTAGAAGTGCTAGGCTAACTAGATCATCTTCAAAGACTGTAACACCAACACTCCTAAGCTCATCCTGACATTGGGTGAACTTGCTCAAGTATTCTAGTATTTAGTCACCCTTCTCCATCTTGATTTTCCAAAGCTTGTCCTTCAGTTCTAGCTTCCTGTAATCACTGCTATTTTGAAACAAGTATGTCAATGCCTTCCACATTTCATATGGATTCTCCTTCCCATGGAGATTCGAAATAATATAATATCGAACTCCTTCCAATAAGATCCTTCTTTTCTTGGCTACATTCTTCTTCCACTCTACCAAGTTTTGTGCATCTGCAGCTGCTAGTTTCATAACATTTCTATCAATGTATAACTTCAATCCATTGTCTTCCATGATTGTTTCCATTCGGTCCTTCCAGGAAATATAATTTGAGCTACCCTCAAAGAAATACTCGAACCTCAAACAAATTCATATTCTTCTCTTCTATTGTGATAACTATATATATACATATATATATATAATATTTTGCAGATATATATGGCATATATTAATTTATTTATTTTTGAAATAAATTATGTCATATATATTTCTTATTTCATACAAAATACAATGCCATAGAAGTAACATATATGAAAATGAAAAGATTTTATTGATAAACAAAAACACAAAATTACATATATGCATTACATATTGTAAATAATATAATGAATCGACCCGCATTACGAATAGACCCATTCCCTACATGGAGCAAGTTTTAAGTGAATAAGTGCACATAACAAAATAGCGCTACACGAATCCTTTCTAAATATGCATGTGAACCAAACATTCGTTTTAAACCCATCTTTTGAATTCTCTGAAAAGCCACCATTATATGTATGATTCTTTGAAAAGCCACCATTATATGTATGATAAAGTTATAACTAAAAGAAAAAGGCAAAAGATGATAGATTTTTTTGAGATTCGAAATATCGATAACAAATAATGATATTTTTTGTCTTTCGAATATTTGGAATCGATTGGCAAAAAAACTCTTACGTGTTTCTGCAACTGCAACTGCAAAAGATAAAAAATAAAACAATGAAATTTAAAGGAAACAATGATAGATTTTTGAGATTCCAAACAGCGACAAAATTCAAGTGGAAAATATGATACCTCTCTCTGCAAAAGACAAAAGATAAAACAATGAAGTTTATTCGTTTTCGTAAGGTGAGTGTATACGGGTTGACAAGAATGGAAACATGTAAGCAATGCAAATTATGTATTATGATAATTTAAATACGCCAGCAAAATGAGGACGCACAGATTTGCATCAAAATAAATTATAATGGTGTGTACGCAGGAAAATATATTAAACTTTTTACGTAACAACACTCTCATGCGTTATAACGGTCCCTAAAAATATTCTAATGTGTTGGCACCCTTATTCCTCTGGCCACTTGGGTCATTTGATGGGTTTACTATGCCCAACAGGCCGCAAACCAAGCTGATTCATTCCAACTATAGCGATTTATTTTCCACATCAGCTTAGTCGAAGGAAAATAGCATTACATATCAGAAGTCGATGTGAATGTCTATTAAATCCGGAATAAAAAGGTTTTATATTAAGTAGGTTTGGAATAACTATTTCTGTGGTTTTTTTGCTGGACAATATTATTGTTAAAAATAAGTAGGTTGGTAATAGGTATTAAATGAGTTGTGTTGTATAGTAGTTGTGTTTTAGTGAGATTTTTTGGAAGTTTATTTGGTGGGTTTTTCCAGTTTAAACTTTCTAAAATCTGATCAGAATTTATTGAAGTCACAAGTTTGATGGTAAGCCCTACACAAGCAAAGACTTGGGGTTTTTCATGACGTTGAATCCATAAATACAGTCAAAAAATTAGTTTAAATAACACAAATCAATATTTCACCTCTATTTTTTCTGTCAGATTCGGACTCTGGAAAGTCCAAAAAAATCGCACGACTCTGGAAAGTCCAAAAAAAATCGCACTAAAGACAACTCCGGTTGTATATACTCACCATTAGATTTTGGCATTGCCAGTTATCTAACCCTAAGCATATACAGCTCCCGTTATTTAATACTCAGGCCACTTATTTGTTGTCAATACTATGGGTCAGATTCGGACACTCGAAAGTCCAAAAAAATCGCACTAAAGACAACTCTGGTTGTATATGCTCACCATTAAATTTTGGCATGCCAGTTATCTAACCCTAAACTTAACCAACGTTATTAACTTGTCTTACCATTATGCTTTTTGGCCTAGAAAGTTTGGAAATTCCGGTCATATTTTGAAAAAAACTGGCAAAAAAATTTGTAAATCCAAATAAAAGCTGTTAATTTCAAAATTTTAGGTGCCCTCTAATGTTTTTTATGGTGCTAAATCTATTTCCACCATCAAAAACATGATTCAAACATTGTATCTACAAAAATTTTTGAAATTCTTTTATCACGCTTCAAAAAAACTTTTATTCCCAGCATGAATTAATTATTTCAGTCATGCAGCATATGAAATTCTGAGGACAAAGCTTCAAGATGACAATGAATTTTAATTGTTAGATGTCACGCTGACACGCATGCATGTTTCTACTAGCTTTGCAATCCATGTCACACCGCCAGCACTCCGTCACGCTGATGGATATTCCATTTAACCTAACTTCTTGTCCATGCATTCCACGTTACCAACACCATACTTTGCCACGTGCTCTAAATGTTGCCACGACCTCGACCTGCCCTCTTTCACGCAATCAAACAACGTCGAGTTGTGCCACGTATAGAACGCCAGAGGATCAACCTCGCCGGATTGGTAACGTAACTCCTGGCCAAAATTAATGAGATAGTAGAATCATCAAGAATCTCCATTAATCAACGCCATTTTCGACCTTAACATTACTCCGTTACCAAAACAGGTGTAATGATAAATATGAATCATTGTGATATTCGTTACTCTTGAAGGCCACGGTTTCACCAACCTAATAATTTTCAATATCCTATTCTCCCATATCTAAGCTAAATGCAACTGCCATTCGGATTTCTTGTTTCACACATCGCTAGGCTAACCATGTTATCACATCTCTCTTCATTTCTGGAAATGCTACATTATCCTGCGAATATTGGCAATGATTTTATGATAATCATCAAGATTCTCAGCGGACAAAAACTGGGTGATCGTTCATTATTCTGTAATAGAAATTTGGATATATGTTTTAGATTTTTATAATAGAAAAAGTTTTTAATGGTTTAGAGAATTTTTGGCCAAATTATATAAACATAGGACAAATTGGCTCATTTTGTTATGCAGAGTAAACCAAATATCTTAAACAGCAAAACGATACATCTGAATAAGGCGCTTTGGTGGATTGATCAAACTAAAGGATTACAATATACAGGACGAAGTGTCAGCAAGCGCTACCGAAATTTCTATTTCGCCAATTTTGCCCAGTCAATGGAGCTTCCAAATCATCAATTCGACCTGGAGATTTGATATTTTCCTTCTTTGATCTCCTGAGCCATCTTATCTTCAAAGATCAGCTTCATATTTGATTAAAAACCGGGCAAATTATAGCTTTCGATGCAGTTAATGCTTACCCAGATCGATATTTTTAGGAAATTGAAACCGCATTTGAAGATTTTAGAAGGCTAAGATTTATTTTGTAAAAGGAAGGGGCGAGTCTCCTTAAAGGAGAAAAAGATCGTTATCTCTCCAAAATGATTTCCTTGGTAAGGTGTGTTTTTCAGAGGAATAAGAATGGAGACTCTACTAGTAGTTGGCCGATCAATATTTCTAATGAAGCAATGACGGGTGAATTTGGAAAATGGTCTCAAAGCTCTGTATGAATGATTTTGTCAGAGTAATAGAAGCTATACTCATTTCTGTTTATTACCATAATCATTTCTGTTTATCACTATTTTTTGTGAGTTTGAATGAAAACTGAACTGCCTTTTCAGTCCTTCATTTAATTTCTTATAATAATACTTTTTTAAATGTTTTTAAGAAAATTATTGTTATGTTTTAATTTAATCTATGATTATGTAGGATTAAAAGTATTTTGTCGTGGTCAGGTTTGTTATATATTTGATTTATATATGTAAAAGTTTAAATGATTTTAATGTAGAATAAATTTTATATTTTTATCATTTATTTATATACATAAACTAAATTGATTTTATATTATTAGTAAGATGAGTAGTTGTATTTCTATTGTTATTTGATTATATTTAGATTAGTTTTAGTTTAGCTTTTTTTATGACCATGTTTAAATTACTTTAGGAATTTAGATGAGTTTAAACTAAGTCTTTTCCTCGGGAGTGAAATTATTCTAATGGCTAATGGAGTCTCTAAACTTGGGAGGGGCTATTTAAACAAATTAGGTTGTATGAAGAACTTCGGTCTGGACCACATCCCCTTGTTGGCATATGGTCCAAAAGGCTCATCAAGAGTGTTCTATTAAGTTTCTTGACACCTCAAACCTTAAAATTGTTTGGCTACGTCAAGCATCACAAAGTGATAATTTTTTATTGATAGTTGCAACGCTTACAATTTTATCCATAGGAGAGTGATGTAAGGCACCCAATGTTATGTATGTCATATATGTAATATTGACATTATAATCACCATTCGTGGTATGATGAAATGTGGGGATGTTGTGAAAGGGAAAGGCTACAAGTTGGTGACTATCATCTCAAAACTCACATGTTTGTTATTGAAATGGGTGGTTTTGACATACTTCTTGGGGCAGAATTATTATGCACTTTAGGACTAGTCACCATGGATTTCAAGGAAGTATACATGACCTTCATGCAAAAAGGATGGAAACATACTAAAGGGGATTACATTTGGTTCCCCTAAAATTTTCACATCTCATCATATGGAAAATTTGTTGAAGAAAGGCCATTAAAGTGTTATTGTATAGTCTAATGCTATAGAAGTAGTCAATGCCACACCACAAGATATTCACCTTGATTTATAGTTTTTTCTCTCTAAACATCAACAAGTATTTGAAATGACACAAGGTTGAAAACATTCATATGTTGAACATGAACATGGAATTCCCATCATTCCTTGTAGTCAACTCCCCAAGAGCATCTTTCTCAATGCCCTTTTGCAAAAAAGTAAAAATTGAAAAGATTATTAAGGAATTGTTGAAGGTAGGAGTAATGCGTCCTAATACTAGCCCACACTCATCACCAATGGTTATGGTATTATAGAAGTAATGTAATTTGTGCACATGTTATGTTATGATTCATTCTAGATGCCACCATATCATGATGAAAGAGAAAGCCACCCCTAAGACTTTTTCATACACGTGAAGATCATTATGATTTTTTTAGACTTTACAAAGTTTCATCAACCTTTCAAAACCTCATGAACAAGATATTTCACCCATTCATATGTTTTTGTGTGCTAGTATTCTTTGATGATATTCTAATTTATGACAAAACATGGGAATACGGCATAAGGCATGTTGATTGAGCACTATAACCCTTATAGGATTGCTAGCTATTCATAAAAAGAACCATATGTGATTTTTGGGCTTCATAGGTTGAATACTTGAGTCACATTTTAAGTCAGGAGGGAGTATGAGTTGATCCTATGAAATTCATAGCTATGAAATATTAACAACATCCCAAAACTATAAATATCTTATGTGAATACTTAGGATTGATAAGCTACTGCAAGAAGTTTATGGAAATTTATAGAAAAATTAATGCTCCCTTAACCTCAACACCCAAGCATCAAAACCTTTGTTTGGAATGAGGCCACTAAAAAACAATTCACACTTTAAAGGATGCCATGTGCACATCTCCAATATTAGTTGTGCAAGATTTTACTAAGAATGTATCTTGCAATGTGATGCCTCAGGAAGAGGCCTTCGATTAGTGTTGATGCAAGAAGCACGTCCATTGGCATTCACCTGTAAACAATTTAATTTTGGTAAATCAACATACCATAAAGATATGATGGCCATCATCTATGCAGAAGAGACTTAGCACCCATGCCTTATCAAGCAACATGTCTAGATCAAGATTGACCATCATCATCTAAAGTAATTTCTTAAATAAAGGTTATCCTATTTAGGTCACATAAGTGGGCTACCACACTACCCAAGCATGACTATGAGATTATCTATATGAAGGTAACAATATTGTGGTGGTTGATGCCCTATCCTAGAAATTTAAGGAGAACAAATCTATCTTCATCTTATCTTCTCTTGAGGAAGATCCTCAATAATCGTTGGAAAATCACACTATCATTCAACTCATCTATGGGATTTAGGAATATCCTCACCCTCTAAATGGGTACACATGGAAATTAGATAAATTGTGATACAAAGGACACATTATCTAAGTAAACATTCTACCTTAAAGCAAAAAATATTAGAGCAATTTCATTCATCACCTACATTTGGTCACTAAGTACTTGATAAAACATAAAAAAAAAAACTCAACATTTTTCTTTTGAGATGGCATGAAAAATAACATATAGGATTTCGTGACAACATATGACACCTATCAAACAAAGAAAGAAAAGACACAAAAAATATTAGGATTCCATAAGGGGACTCCTAAGGGAAAGCAACAAATCCATATTCATGGTGGCAGTCAACCATCTCTCCAAATATGCTCATTGTTGTGCCCCATCACATTCATTTACCCCCTCCTCAATTCCCCAAGTGTCTCTTGATCAAAATTTTAAATTAAATAACACACCCACTTCCATTCTATTGAATTAGGACACTATCTTCACTGGGTAATTTCAATATGAGTTATTTAAACTACAAGGCACCCAATTAGAAATGAGAACTACATATTATCCCTATACAAATGGTCAAATTGAAGTGGTCAACAAGTTTCTATAGACATATTTTAGATGCTTTGCTTTGAAAAAACCACACCAATGGGAACAATGGCTTCCTCTCACAAAATAATGGTACAATACCCCTTATCATGAAGCTACCAAAATGCCCCCATATTAATATATTTATGACCAAAAATCATTGTCATTCACTTCATAATTAGTAGTTGCTTCCAAGTTTTAGGAAGAGGATCAGACACTCCATATTATAAAATCCATTCTACATATCCTAAAGGACAATTTGGTTATGGCTCAAAATAGAATGAAGTGACAAGTATACTACCATCATTTAGAACATTATTTTATACCATAGAATTAGGTGTTTCATCACCTTTAAACCTATTTCAACATCCTCGGGATAAGTTTCCATGTAAATAAATAAAACCAAGGTCATGCAACATGTATTCCATGTTGAATGAGGGGGAAAACATCACATTGCGGGTCACAAGTGGTTAATTATTTATTAGCTATGGAAATTGACATTGCCAATGGAATTGGAAAAGGAAAAGGGAAATAAATGGAAATTAATTCAATATATAAAGGAAAACAAGAGGAAAAGAAGATGAAGAAATAAGAATATGCATGCAAGGGAAAATGAAGGAAAAGGAAAAGAAAAAAAAAAAAGTTGGAGAGACATCATTCTAGCATTATTTATTGGGGAAAAGAGAGAAAAAGGAGAGGATATTACTACAACAAGGGGTACTCTACAGCAAGAGAGAGGGAGAGAGAACTTAGAGACAATAAAGAAACAAGAAGGAAAAGTAAGGAGCTTAAAAGAAATTGGATTAGCAAAAAGCAAGCACAGAAATCAAGTAAGGAAAAGAGGAGCTAGTAGGAGGATTGTTGCAGGTAAAAGTTGCATGTGTGATTATCTTGATAGGATTTGGATGCATGGTTCATCCATCATTTTGTTGGCATTTCCATGGAGACTGTCTGGATTGAAAGTGGTGTACAACCTTTTCCTATGCCATTCCCTAGATATCCATGATGTAGTGGGTTTCCTATTTGGTTGAGAATTGGATTTCCAGTAGATTTTGGATCCAAGTTGAGGTGGTCTTAGGAAAATCCCAATAGTCGAGAGTGGAGATGGTTTTCTCTAAGAAGCTCTTAATAGTTAGGTGGAGACAGGAAAATTCCTCTAAGCATGGTGAAGAAACTCCGAGGAATCCTAGCTTGTTTTGGTTGGTGATCTTTGGACCAGTTGAGGTGAGATCATTATGGCTTGAGGGTGGAGGTGGTTTAACCTCTGGATTCCCTGGTTGGTTATGTATTGGTTTACCTCGTGTGATCCCACATACATGCTTGGAATATGGAACTGGGAGATTGGGCTGAAAGAAATATTTGGTTTAGTCCCAATCTATGGTTGGGTGGTACATGGTAGTCCCTGACTTGGTTGGCTTTATGCATATGTTATTATGTGTTGCTTCTTATTAAGATCAATGAGAACATGTTAATGTGTGATTTTATGACTTCTTTGGCATGGCTTCAATTTGGTTAAATGTTAGTTACATGCATGGTATATTTCTCATTATATGATGTGCTCTTGTTATGGTTCTATTCCATGGTTTGACATACTCTTGGTTATGAATTTCAATGCATGAGCTAATATGTGTCGTTGCAACTAGTAAGAGAGGTCAGTAAACCTTAGTGATGAACCTCTAAGGAAACTAATGAATCAGTGAACATATACGCATTCATGAGCTACAAGTACTTTGTTCACAAAGTGTTTTTCTAAATGATTCACATGTGTTGGAAATTTTTTGAGCAAGAGTAGGGCCTGGAGTGAAGCATTTAGTCATGCAAACCTTGCTAACAGGGTTCCTAGAAAGTTTTGGACAATTATGGGAAATTGGCCTGAAGACTAGCCTAAAAATCTAGAACAGTGCTTTTGGTCACAACCTCTTAACTAAAAAAATTTGGTTGTAGCTGCATGGAGGACAACTTATGAGTGTGGTTGGAGCCTTCTTGTCACATGCACTAGCCTGCATGTGTGCGGTTGGGTTGTAAAGTGGGTGAAAAAGGTGGTTCCATCTCAGGGAAATATCACTAGTGGATGTTGTCTTATAAATGGGTGATTAGGTGTCTGTGGTAGGTTATAGTAAGTTTTGATATAATAGACCGCACTTCCATAACTGAAACTTTGATGTTCAGTCATGTATAGTAACTTTCATCTCGTGTTTACCTAGGTGAGCTTGTAAAACTAGGTAAATGTGTGGTGGGGTGTTACAAAATGCTATCACAACAATTTTATAGCACTAAACCTATGGGTAAAAGGAAATTATCATATATTTGGCATACATGCATGATGGTTATTTGTTATTATATGCATTGTGGTCAAATGCATGTAGTCATTTTATTGCTAGTGTGGTTGCGTGCATGATAGATGCTAGTTAATTAGTGTGGTCATATGCATGTGCATCAGTTATTCATGCATTATGGTTAATTTTTTGTGATATGCATTGTGTTCATATGCATGTTTATCTTTATCTTTATCATTATGGTTTCTTGCATGATGATATTTAAATTCTTGATATTATTATATATCATGCTAATCTGGATTGACATGTGCAGATGCAATAGCCATACCAGAAGTAAAGTGAGGTAATACTTTTGATTATGATTTTATTCAGCTAATAATGGCATATTGCTGGAAAATGGAAGGTCAAAGGATGAAGAGCAGAATGGTTGAATACAATTCATACGACTCCCCGTATAGACCAGAAGAGAAATTAGTAGGGTGGTAGAACTCAGTTGAGTAGTGGGGAGAGGGAGACACTCATGATCTAGCAAATATCTTAAGAAGTCTAAAGGCATAGATCATAAGTTGTAAGGTGTATAATGAGAAGTTGATTGAAACCCAGGGAAGGCTTGCAAGAGCTCAAGAAAAGTAATCTTAGGTTAATGTAGTTATTCTTCAAAGCCTTTCAGATTTGCAAAAGTAGGGACAATTGAGAATCATTCTTAAAGTTCGATAGGAAGAAAAGAATAATGGGGCAAACGGAAGCAGGTCTCAAAAAATGTGCAAGATGGATAAGGATGACACAGTAAATGGTGGCAAATATTTGAGTACACCAGAGAGGAGGGCTAGCACACATGGATATTATTCTAGCTTTGATTCTAGTAGACATCATTTCCATCATCATCAACATATTATAGGAGGAGTGAGAAGCAGTATTTTATAGAGGAATTCAGGAAATCCAAGCCTCCTACCTTTTATGTCTAGATGACCAAATCAGAAGATGCAGAAGCATGGTTGCTTGGGATGAAGGATTTTTTAGGCTTCATGATTACTCAGAGAATATGAAATCCAAGATAGCCACCTTCAGTCTCAAGGGAAAACAAGATATCTAGTGGGGGAAGATGTTAAGCACGTTAGAGGAATCAGGGAAAAGAAGATGACATGCGAATAATTTGAAAGACTAATAAAAAAGAATTACCTGTCTAAGAGATATTATGATGGAAAGGCCAAGGAATTCTATGAGCTCGATATGAGTCCCATGATAGATGAAGAGTATACAAAAAAAATTCTAGAGTTGTTGAGATATGTTCCACATCTCAAGGATGAGAAACAAAATATCCAAAGGTTCATCAATGGATTTTCATTAGAATTCAAAGACCGGATTGAGTTTGATGTGCCTTAGTCATTGAAAGAAGCCATCAGGAAGTTGAAGCATTTCTTTTAGCAGTCAAAGTGCAAGCCTGATTTCAAGTGTGACTAGAAGGGTAATGACAAGACTAAATAAAAAAAGCTCAACAAGAAAGGAAGATCTCATAATGTAGGTGAGAAGGAAAATATGGCCCTCAAAATAAGTTCAATGTAGCTAAGAAATGAAAGGGGTCTCAGCCTATGGGGCAGTAAAATAAATGCAATGTTATTATAGAAGTAATGTAATTCGTAAAAATGTTATGATTTTAGGGCTCCTAATAACTTAACCTTTAGGGACAAATTTCCTACCTCATGGATGAACTTTGTAGAGCCAAGTTTTTCATAAACTCGACCTTCATTCTAGATACCACCATATCATGATCAAAGAGAAAGCCACCCCTAAGACTTTTTCCATACACGTGAAGCTTATTATGACTTTTTTAGACTTTACAAAGTTTCATCAACCTTTCAAAGCCTCATGAACAAGATATTTCACCCATTCATATGTATTTTTGTGCTAGTATTCTTTGATGATATTCTAATTTATAACAAAACAAGGGAATACGACATAAGGCATGTTTATTGAGCACTAAAACTCTTATAGGATCGCTAGTTATTCATAAAATGATCCATATGTGATTTTGGGGCTTCATAGGTTGAATACTTGAGTCACATTTTAAGTCAGGAGGGAGTATGAGTTGATACTAGGAAAGTCAAACCTATGAAAGATTGACCCCATCCCAAAACTATAAATATCTTATGTGAATTCCTAGGATTGATAAGCTACTGTAAGAAGTTTATGGAAATTTATGGAAAAATTGATGCTCCCTTAACCTCAACATCGAAGCAAAATGTCTTTGTTTGGAATGAGGCCACTAAAAAACAATTCACAACTTTAAAGGATTCCATGTGAACATCTCCAATATTAGTTTTGCAAGATTTTACAAATAATGTGTCATGCAATGTGATGCTTCAAGAAGAGGCCTTGGAGTAGTGTTGATTCAAGAAGGGTTTCCATTGGCATTCACCTATAAACAATTTAGTTTTAGTAAATCCACATACCATAAAGATATGATGGCCATCATGTATGCAAAAGAGACTTAGCACCCATACCTTATCAAGAAACATGTCTAGATCAAGGTTGGCCATCATCATCTAAAGTAATTTCTTAAATAAAGGTTATCCTATTTAGATCACATAAGTGGGATACCACGCTACCCAAGCATGACTATGAGATTATCTATATGAAGGTAACAATATTGTGGTGGTTGATGCCCTATCCTATAAATTTAAGGAGACCAGATCCATCTTCATCTTATCTTCACTTGAGGAAGATCCTCAATAATGGTTGGAAAATCACACAATCATTCAACTCATCTATGATATTTAGGAATATCCCCACCCTCTGAATGGGTACACATGTGAATTAGATAAATTATGATATAAAGGAAACATTATATAAGTAAACATTCTTCCTTAAAGCAAAGAATCTTAGAGCAATTTCATCTATCACCTACATTTTGTCACTAAGTAATTGATAAAACATAAAAACAAACTCAAAATTTTTCTTTTGAGATAGCATGAAAAATAACATATAGGATTCTGTGACAACCTATGACACCTATCAAACAAATAAAGAGAAGACATAAAATATATTAGGGGCATTACAACCATTACCAATCCGAACACACATATGATGTAACATTAATATGGATTCCATAAGGGGACTCCTAAGGGAAAGCAACAAATTGATATTCATGGTAGCAGTCAACCATCTCTCCAGATATGCTCATTTTTGTGCCCCATCACATTCATTTACCTGCTCCTCAATTCCTCAAGTGTTTCTTGATCAATTTTTTAAATTAAATAGCACACCCACTTCCATTCTATTGAATTAGGACACTATCTTCACTAGGTAATTTCGATATGAGTTATTTAAACTGCAAGGCACCCAATTAAAAATGAGCACAACATATTACCCCTAGACAAATGGTCAAAGTGAAGTGGTAAACAAGTTTCTATAAACATATTTTGGATGCTTTGCTTTGGAAAAAACCTCACCAGTGGGAACAATGGCTTCCTCTTACAAAATAATGGTACAATACCCCTTATCATGAAGCTACCAAAATGCCCCCGTATTAATCAATTTGTGACCAAAAATCATTGTCATCCACTTCATAATTAGTAGTTTCTTCCAAGTTTTAGGTAGAGGATCACACACTCCATATTATAAAATCCATTCTACATATCCTAAAGGACAATTTGGTTATGGCTCAAAATAGAATGAAGTGACAAGTAGACTACCATCATTTAGAACATTATTTTATACCACATTATTAGGTGTTTGATCTCCTTTAAACTTATTTCAACATCCTCAAGTTGAGTTTCCATGTAAATAAATCAAACCAAGGTCATGCAGCATGTATTCCATGTTGAATGAAGGGGAAAACATCACATTGAGGGTCACATGTGGTTAATTATTTATTGGCTATGGAAATTGACATTGGAATTGGAAAAGGAAAAGGAAAATGGAAATAAATGGAAATTAATTCAAGAAATAAAGGAAAATAAGAGAAAAATAACATGAAGAGGCAAGAATATGCATGCAAGGTAAAATGAACGAAAAGGAAAAGAAAAAAAAAGTTGGAGAGACATCATTCTAGCATTGTTTTTTGGGGAAAAGAGAGGAAAAGGAGAGGATAATACTACAACAAGAGGTACTCTACGACAAGAGAGAGGGAGAGAGCACTTGGAGACAAGCCAAAACAAGCAAGAAAAGTAAGGAGTGCAAGAGGAATTGGATTAGTAGAAATGAAGAGCAGAAATCAAGTAAGGAAAAGAGTAGCTTCCAGGAGGATTGTTGCAAGTAACAGTTGCATGTGTGATTATCTTGTTGGGATTTGGATGCATGGTTCATCCATCAGTTTATTAGCCATTTTTATGGCATTTCCATGGAGACTGTTTGGATTGATACTGGTGTACAACCTTTTCCTATGTCATTCCCTAGATATCCATGATGTAGTGGGTTTCCTATTTGGATTTCTAGTAGATTTTGGATCCAAGTTGAGGTGGTCTTAGGAAAATATCAACGGTTGAGAGTGGAAATGGTTTTCTCTAGGAAGCTCTGAAAAGGTTGGTGGAGACAGAAAAATTCCTCTCGACATGGTGAAGAAACTCTGAGGAATCCTAGGTTGTTTTGCTTTGGTGATCTCTGGACTGGTTGAGGTGATATCATTGTAGCTTGAGGGTGGAGGTGATTTAACCTTTGGATTCCCTAGTTGGTTATGTATTGGTTTATCCCATGTGATCCCACGTTCATGCTTGAAATATGGAACGAGAGAGATTGCGCTGAAAGAAATATTTGGTTTAGTCCCAATCTATGGTTGGGTGGTACATGGTAGTCCCTAACTTGGTTGGAATTATGCATATGTTATTATGTGTTGCTTATTATTGAGATCAATGAGCACATGTTAATGTGTGATTTTATGACTGCTTTGTAATGGCTTCAATTTGGTTAAATGTTGGTCACATGCATGGTATATTTCTCATTATATGATGTGCTCTTGTTATGGTTCTATTCCATGGTTTGACATACTCTTGGTTATGTATTTGAATGCATGAGCTAATATGTGTTGTTGCAACTAGTAAGAGAGGGCAGTAAGCCTTATTGATGAACCTCTAAGGAAACTAATGAATCAGTGAACATATATGCATTCATGACCTACAAGTACTTTGTTTACAAAGTGTTTTCTAAATGATTCACATGTGTTGGAAATTTTTTGAGAAAGAGTAGGGCCTGGAATCAAGCATTTAGTCACACAGACCTAGATGACAAGGTTCCTAGAAATTTCTAGACAGTTATGGGAAATGGGCCTGAAGACTAGCCTAAAAATCTAGAATAGTGCTTTTGGCCACACCCTCTTAACTCGGAAATTTTGGTTGTAGCCACATGGAGGAGAACTTGTGAGTGTGTTTGTAGCCTTCTTGTCACATGCACTAGCCTGCATGTGTGCGGTTGGGTTATAAAGTGTGTGAAAAAGGTGGTTCCATCTCAGGGAAAGATCACCAGTGGATGTTGTCTTATAAATGGGTGATTAGGTGCCTGTGGTAGGTTGCAGTAAGTTTCGATATAATAGACCCCACTTCCATAACTAAAACGTGGCTTTTGGGTCATGTATAGTAACTCTCAGCTCATGTTTAGCCTGGTGAGCTTGTAAAAGTAGGTAAATGTGGGGTGGGGTGTTATAGAGTGGTATCAAAATGAGTTTACAACATTAGACCTCTAGGTAAAATGAAATCATCATATATTTGGCATACATGCATGATGGTTATTTGTTGTTATATTCATTGTAGTCAAATGCATGTTAGTCATTTTATTGCTAGTTGTTGCAGGTAAATAGAGCTATAACACTAGTGTGGTTACATGCATAATAGATGCTAGTTAATTAGTTTGGTCATATGCGTGTGCATCAGTTATTCATGCATGATGGTTAATTTGTTGTTATTCACATTGCGTTCATATGCATGTTAATTATTATCATTGTGGTTTCTTCCATGATGATAGTTAAATTCTTGATATTATTATGTATCATGCTAATTTGGATTGACATGTGTAGATGAAATAGCGATACCAAAAGTAAAGTGAGGTAATACTTTTGATTGCATTTTTATTTAGCTAATAATGGAATATTACAGGAAAATGGAAGGTTAAGGGATGAAGAGCAGAATGGTTGAATACAATTCATATGAATCCCCGTATATACCAGAAGAGAAATTAGTAGGGTGGTATAACTCAGTTGAGTAGCAGGGAGAGAGAGACTCTCATGATCTAGAAAACATCTTAAGAACTCTAAAGGCAGAGATCATAAGTTGTAAAGTAGATAATGAGTGGTTGATTGAAGCCCAGGGAAGGCTTGCAAGAGCTCAAGAAAAGTAAGCTTAGGTTAATGTAGTTATTATTCAAAGCCGTTCAAATTTCCTAAAGTAGGGACAACTCGGAATCATTCATGAAGATCGAAAGGAAGAAAAGACTAATGGGGAAAATGGAAGTAGGTATCAAAAAATGTGCAAGATGGATAAGGATGATACAGTAAAGGGTCGCAAATCTTTAAGTGCATCGAAGAGGAGGGCTAGCAAGCATGAATATTATTCTAGCTTTGATTCCAGTAGACATCATTGCCATCATCATCAACATTATTATAGGAGGAGTGAGAAGAAGTATTTTCTAGAGGAATTCAAGAAATCAAAGCCTCCTACCTTTGATGGCTAGATGACCAAATCACAAGATGCAAAACCTTGGCTTCTTGGGATGAATATTTTTTTAGACTTCATGATTACTCAGAGAATATGAAAGTGAAGATAGCCACCTTCAGTCTCAAGGGAAAACAAGATATCTAGTGGGGGGAGATGTTAAGCACGTTAGAGGCATCATGGAAAAGAAGTTGACATGGGAATAATTTGAAAGACTCTTCAAAAATAAGTACCTGTCTGAGAGATATTATGATGGAAAGACCAAGGAATTCTATGAGCTCAGGATGGGTTTCCATGATAGATGAAAAGTATACAACCAAATTTCTAGAGTTGTTGAGATATGTTCCATATCTCAAGGAAGAGAAAGAAAATATCCAAAGGCTAATCAATAGATTTTCATTAGCATTCAAAGACCAGATTGAGTTTGATGTGCCTTAGTCATTGGAAGAAGCCATCAGGAAGTTGAAGCATTGCTATGAGTAGTCAAAGCGCAAGCCTAAGTTCAAGTTTGACTAGAAGGGTAATGAGAAGACAAAATAAAAATGGCTTGAGAAGAAAGAAAGATCCCAAGATGTAGGTGAGAAGGAAAATATGGCCCTCAAAAGAAGTTCAATGCATTTGAGAAAGGAAAGGGCTCTCATCCTATGGAGAAGTAAAATAAAGGTAGTGGTAAAGAACCATTGAAGTTTTGGACTTGTGGTGGTGACCATCGTAAGAGGGATTTTCCATCATATAAGGGTGATAGGCCTCAGATATACAATGTGCAGGAGGCGCAGACAACTGGGGATGTAGGTTAGATCATTCCCCGAGTCTATGCAATAGTTGATAATAGGGAGATAGATCACCAGGAATCCCTCATCGAGATGGAAGTTGGAACCAAAAGGAGAGTTCCAGTGAGAGCCTCAATGCATCTTGCAGTGGAAGGAACTCATGCTCCAAGACCAAGCAATAGAGAAAGTTAAAGTGCATGGAAGCACTATGGGGCCAATGAAGCTTCATGGAAGATGGTTGATCAGATGTGGGCATAATAGATGGTTTCTAATTATAGCTAAATTCATCGGGAGAATTGGAATCTCTTGAGAGATGATATGGGCATGTGTTCAATTGCAGGGTGGCATGCTTGGTATAGTACAACAAGGTAAGTGGTATATTGTTATATTTATTAATGCACTAACAATTGTGTGTTTATGGTAATGTGATGCAGTGAATCGTAGGGAAAAAATATTGTCATGAACTCTTGAAGAAGGCTCAAGCTGAGCTTTTATTCATGAACCCTTAGAAGCACTAGGAACTCATAAGGATTGATTCAGGGTGTCTGTTGAAATTTTTTTCTTTTGGTGTTTCATGATTAATTTGTGCTTGATTTGCAATTTTCACTATGATTGGTGCATGGCCATGCCACTTTGGTTGTGGTGTTGTATTATTGTTTCGATTTCTATGTTTTATTCATTGCTTCTTGTTCTTTCCTTTTATGTTTTCAGTGTCTTGGGAATTGGTTGGGGGAAAGAGGAAAGATAATGGAGCTCGGGGAGAGCTTAGTGGTAACAAACAAGCAATACAAGACCCAAATGAAGTCTAACACATGAATAAATGGTAGCTAAAGGAAATAATATGACATCCAGTTGGGTTAGTTGGGTCCATAGAGATAAATGGATAGTGGCAGGACAATCCTGAGAAAGGTAAACATGAAAGGTAAAGTACATGAGCTTGAGGTAACAGATGCCTTGGCTATGTTGAGAACTGTTGTTCTCAATGTTATGTGTGCTTTGCATGGATAAAAGAAGTTCTCTTAACCTTGAACTTATGAACAATGATAATTGTGTTGTGATCATGATTATGTTAATGTGTGTGTGTGTGTGTGTGTGTGTGCGTGTGTGTGTATTCCTTGTAGATTCAAACTACTAATTGTAATTTACTAAAACAAAAGACTTGAATCTACTCTACTCATCAGCAGAAACAATTAATCGATAAAGAAATCATGAAGCATACAAGAGAAATAATTCAATCAACACATTACATAGCAAAAAACCCCTACTATTTGTATATCCCATTAGTTAGAAAATATGAGAAGATTACAATGCTTTGCTCAAGCCCGAGCAACTTCTATACTATCTCTATCTATATCATTGCTTCCTAGACAAACCTAGGCCAATAATTAACCAATTTTCTACTTTCCCAAGTCCCTATTTCCTTGTGTTGCTTCCTTGGGAATTATCCCCTATTAATTAAGGAAATTCCTCAATTGGAATTGCACAATCCTCATAGGCCTTCCTCTGACTGCATTCACCACTTGTATAATTCGGATGATTATACAACTGATAGTACATTACCTTTAAGCTCCAATATCAACTGGGTAACTCTCATATCTGACATGCATGAGTTATTTATGAGTGAATCATTAGTTAACTGGTTGAACACATGAAGCAACACCCCATTGTATGACCTCCTACTAGTTCCTCCATCAATTGGAACTATTTTAATGGAATTTAACTCAGTGAAACTGAATTAATTAATTACAAATAAAAATAAACTCAACCATGGCTCCTATAAAGTAGGAGGCCATCTACATGACTCTAGTTAGACCCTCAAATCAAATTCATTGATCCAACTAAGTCAAATTAACTTAGTTAACTTGTACAATTTGTCTTGTGATGTGGAATTACAATTGTATTCCTAATTTAATTCAATAACAAAATTAAATCAAGATTTTCTTGTTGCATTTTGAACACTCCCCCTCAACAAGAAAAGGATTATCAGATACCCCAATCCTTCCTCTACGGAACTTGAATTTTCCTCTTAACAATGCCTTAGTCAAGATTTTTGCATCTTGTTCCTCTATAGGAATGCACTCCAGAAACATGATTCTCCTCTACACACAATCTCATAGATGGTGATACCAGATGTCAATATGCTTGGACCAGTCATCAAAAATTTGATTCTCAGAGAGTTGGATACAACTCTGATTGTCACATTAAATAATTATAGGATGAATTTTTTGACCAAATAACCCAACAAGGACATTCCTCATCTAGTTAGCCTCATAAATTTCTTGACTAGTATCCATGTACTCTGCTTCTGTTGAACTAACTGCAACTTATCTCTACTTCTTGTTGTACCAAGAAATTGTTGTTGACCCAATACTAAAGATTCCCCCTAATGTGCTCTTCCTATCTAATGGACTCCCCACCCAATCTCCATCTGTGAAGCTTTGCAACTTCACTACCTCTTTCCATCTGTACCAAAGACCAAACTAAGTGGTTCCTATGAGGTATCTCAACACATGTTTAGTTTCCTTCCAATAGAATTTGGTTGGCTTAACCATTGCTTGACTAAGCTCATTAACTGAAAAACACATATCCGGTCATGTGTTCACCAAATACATAAGTGAACCCACATTCTACCTGTAAATAGTAGCCTCCACTACTTCACCTGAAGTAGCATCTTCCTACCTCCAATTTCCTGCTAGAGGAGTCTCCAAGGGTTTGTTTCTCTCCACGTGGAAATTCTTCAGTATCTCATTGGAATACATTCCCTGGGATACACGCAGTTCCTCATCTCATTGTCATACTTCCATACCAAGTAAATAATGCATGATGCCTAGGTCCTTCATCATGAATTCTCTTGTAAGATCCTCTTTACAAGATTTGACCAATTTCTCATCACCTGTTAGAATTAAATCATTGACATATAATACTATAATCAATAATTTACCTTCAACTATAATATGGTAAAGGTTTGCATATGCTTCACTCTTGGTGAACCCCAACCTAGTGAAATAGTTTTCAATCCTGGTGTCCCAAGAACGAGGTTCTTGATTCCATCCATACAATGCTCACTTGATTCTACACACATGTGACTCTCTGTTAAAGATCTCAAGTCATTTTGGCTTCTCTATGTACACCTCTTCCTCAATCACTCTATTGAGGATTGTTATATTCACATCCATTTGATGTATCTTCCATACCATTGGAAAATACCGTTGGAAAATTATTGATAAGACAATATCAATAGTGTTTTCCATTTTAAGTTTTGAACAGTTTGAAAAATATAAAAAATTAGGACCCCATTTCCGTAATTGTACCTTAGAGATTGAATTAGCATATTAACTACCCTCTTTCTATCATAGTGGGGACTATGGGTGGTAGGGGGTATGTTACAAAATTTACTATTGTTGGCTTAGGGGGTCCTGACCCAGGTTCATAGTTAGTTGCGCCAACCAAAAAATCCCTACACTACTAGCCCTTTCGGCAACAACCTGTGTAGCGGAAGCTACAGTCTCACCCGAAGTAGTATGGGGGGATGCAAGAACCAAGTTTCTACATCCAGAAACAAGTGTGATGTCTTTTAGCACCTCATATCTGCCTTCACGCAGATCGATAAGCCCTTAGGGCTCGGTACTACAACTCTACTAGAACAGCCTTCAGACCTTTGCGAAGGTCTATGATCCGCTTTTACGGACCCTTAACAGTCAATTTATCCACTTACGTGCGTTAGAGAAGAATCCTAAATGAGTGTTCGCGCAGATCTACTTAATTTCTTTAGTAAACATAACAGAATTCATCATAGTCTTCATGAAAGTACTTAACATGCATTACGTAAATTTATTAAGACTTATTCAAGAGAATTGTGCATCATTAGATTAATATTTCATAAACATATTATTCATCCACATCATATATCGTAAACAGAAGTAAACAGAGATAAACAGATATACACAGGATTTCTTCGGTAACTTTCTTTATTTATCTTCAATTTAGCTTTACAAACTCAAAACTACCCTGTGCACTCAACTACAGAGGTCTGTGCACTCAGCTTCGGACTCTACCTAAGCCTTTGCGCACTCAACTGCAAAGCCTTTCTCTCCTATCTAACCCACTTCTCTGCGCCACTCTTCTCTTCTATTGACCCATTACATCCAAGATTATCTTCTAACATGCCTTAGACTCTCTAAGACACACCTATTTATAGCCTTTTTCATACAATCCCATGGTCCGCAGGTAGAAATTTTCAATAATTTAACACATATTCAAGAGAGATTATCCTGATCATGTACTATTGTGGAAAACATACACAATACATAAGCTCCTCTACGTTGATCATCAATATAGCAGCATCAATAACAATAAAACATCAAGAGCATTCACACATTAACACAGTATGTATCCCGGGAAAAGCATCTCGCTAAAAACCCCAACTATCTGTATATTAATGATTGAGTCATGTAACATTACAAAGTACAATGCTTATCACAGGCAATCCAGTACTAGTTCCACCTGTTACACACAATACAACTCAGATCTGAATCAATCCCTGGCTCAAATCTCTTCCGCTGCTTGCCTGCCCCCGCTGCTCAATACCTGCACAAGAACTGATGATAATACCAAGGCAGCCACGTCTTTCCTTGGCTAAATCACATATTTCCAAGCTACAATACGTGCAAACTCATTGGCATACTCAATCCCCAGATTGTGCAAGATCTGATGCACAACTATAGTCACAACTGATAGAAATCTGATTCTCTAACACCTGTCCCTGCTGAACTGAACATGCACTGACATGCAACTGAGTTAACTGATGTATTCATTAGTTGTATATGAGTTAATAACTTGTGAATTAATTAATAACTAATTCACCCAACTCATCTCTAGTCTATTTGCCAGTTAGACTAAATACAACCAGTTTAACAAAGCTAAACTGAACACAACTCCATCAACTGCACCTCCAGTCCACTAAACTCAACTCACTTGAGTTCTAACTGAAGTCCTGCATGCAAATATTAGTCATCCCATAGGTAACCACGTATTTCCTTCTGGGATCTGCATGTACCACATCCGTAGCTCATCCTGAAGTGCTCCAAGAGAATAAGACAAAGTTTATAGTCTAAATATTATTATGAGCTAATAATATTTGACTGTTCTATATTTAGACTGAGCAGTCACTCGCTGTGATCTAAAAATAGAAGTCCATCTATTTTTCCCAACTTGACCAATCATCCATAAACAGCAACCTACAACCCATAGACATGATCCATATGTCTAAAAATAGACATAGTCTAAAAATAGACTTGCGCCAAAAATAGCC
>APFE030447313.1:112034-131242 GCA_000404065.3 Pinus taeda
ACCCAAAAGCATACCCAAGCCAAATGATCTCCTTTGCTTTATATAGGCAAGCTCTTCCTCAAATCATGGACCAATACCATGGGCCAAAACCATAACAAACCAATACCATCAACTCAATACTACGGATCAACACGTCTGTCGAGATGCCATGGTCCAAAAACCATAGGTTCAAATTCCAAGGACTAACTACCATGGACCAAAGGTAAGTTTTCCCACATGAAATAAACTTTTCTCTGCATAAAATTCCGTGAACTTTTCTCCACATGAAATAAACTTTTATAAATTTTTCTCTGCATAAAATTCCGTGAACTTTTCTCTTGCGTACTTCTTAATTCTCATCATATTGAGAGCCATGACATGGGTGTTGCCATCAAGTACAACATCTGTAACATATAACCATACCAGAAACATAATGCCAACAGAACCCACATGCTACCTGTAAATAGTAGCCTCCACTACTTCACCTGAAGTAGCATCTTCCTACCTCCAATTTCCTGTTAGAGGAGTCTCCATGGGTTTGTTTCTCTCCATGTGGAAATTCTTCAGTATCTCATTGGAATACATTCCTTGAGATACAAGCAGTTCCTTATCTCATTGTCATACTTCCATACCAAGTAAATAATGCATGATCCCTAGGTCCTTCATCATGAATTCTCTTGTAAGATCCTCTTTGCAAGATTTGACCAACTTCTCATCACTTGTTAGAATTAAATCATTGACATATAATACTATAATCAATAATTTACCTTCAACCACAATATGGTAAAGGTTTGCATATGCTTCACCCTTGGTGAACCCCAACCTAGTGAAATAGTTTTCGATCCTGGTGTACCAAGAATGAGGTTCTTGTTTCAATCCATATAATGCTCACTTGATTCTGCACACATGTGACTCTCTGTTAAAGATCTCAAGTCATTTCGGCTTCTCTATGTACACCTCTTCCTCAATCACTCTATTGAGGATTGTTATATTCACATCCATCTGATGTATCTTCCATACCATTGGAAAATACCATTGGAAAATTATTGATAAGACAATATCAATAGTGTTTTCCATTTTAAGTTTTGAACAGTTTGAAAAATATAAAAAATTAGGACCCCATTTCCGTAATTGTACCTTAGAGATCGAATTAGCATATTAACTAACCTCTTTCTACCATACTGGGGACTATGGATGGTAGGGGGTATGTTACAAAATTTACTTTTGTTGGCTTAGGGGGTCCTGACCCAGGTACAGTGTTAGTTGCACCAACCAAAAAATCCCTACACTATCGGCCCTTTTGGCAACAACCTATGTAGCGCAAGCTGCAGTCTCACCCAAAGTAGTATGGGGGGATGCAAGAACCAAGTTTCTACATCCAGAAACAAGTGTGATGTCTTTTAGCGCCTCATATCAGCCTTCACGCAGATCGATAAGTCCTTAGGGCTCGGCACTACAACTCTACTAGAACAACCTTCAGACCTTTGCGAAAGGTCTATGATCCACTTTTGCGGACCCTTAACAGTCGATTTATCCACTTACGTGCATTAGAGAAGAATCCTAAATTAGTGTTCGCGCAAATCTACTTAATTTCTTTAGTAAACATAAAAAAAATCATCATAGTCTTCACGAAAGTACTTAACATGCATTGCGTAAATTTATTAAGACTTATTCAAAAGAATTGTGCATCATTAGATTAATATTTCATAAACATATTATTCATCCACATCATATATCGTAAACAGAAGTAAACAAAGATAAACAGATATACACAGGATTTCTTCGATAACTTTCTTTATTTATCTTCAATTCAGCTTTACAAACTCAAAACTACCCTGTGCACTCAGCTATAGAGTTCTACGCACTCAGCTGTGGACTCTACCTAAGCCTTTGTATACTCAACTAGAAAGCCTTTCTCTCTTATCTAACCCACTTCTCTGCGCCACTCTTCTCTTCTATTGACCCATTACATCCAAGATTATCTTCTAACATGCCTTAGACTCTCTAAGACACACGTATTTATAGCTTTTTTCATACAATCCCATGGTCCGCGAACCATGGGTGATCTCAAAACTGACTCAAACTTTACATAACCAAGGGGCTAAAACCCTTTTGACTCTTAATTATCTACGTGCTCTACATCCACAAATCGCAGAGACTTTACATTATTTACAAAAAATACATCAAAACTTGGGTCATTTTAACCCCAAAACTGACCTTGGGGACCCCATCCCAACAACTACCCCTAAAGTGCAGGTTGCACACATGTTTTAGGATAATCATCACTCACACTTTCAAGATCATAATTCACGGCACCATATTCTAAAGGTTGACATCAAGAAATTTGATGGGTCAAATCCCTAAAGGTGGGTTACCCAAATGCAATGTTATTCCTATCTCCATGGCATTACTAATGATTTATACAAAATAAATGCAGAGGTCTTATATTTGGATTATAAACATTGGTAATGGTGGTAATAATATATGAAGGATTATAAAGGCTACATCACCTAGACCGAATTTGTGAAAGTACTGTATGCTTATTTAGAATATGACACTCACCATTTAGGATGCCTAAAAAATTACGCCAAATAGGCACAACTATTGAATATATTACTACCTTTGAATAAATGGCAATTTGCATAAAGGGTTAATCTGAATTTGCTTTAAACAATGTTTCATCAATGGTCTCGAGGAATCAACTAAAGTAAATGTCATGATACAACACCCACAAACATGGTTGGAAGCTCATAATAGAGCTAAAGAAGCTAAGATGGTGATCAATGCACAAAATAAGAAATTTGTATTCACCAATCACCATACCACAACCCCCTCCCCCCTAACACCCATGGCAATCCCCAACTCCTCCAACTCACAACCAATCTGCATCCACAATTTTATCTCCCAAAGAGATGGCAAAGTGTCCATGTCTCCATATTTTCTATAATTGTGATGAACAAATTTTCAAGGGGAACAAATGTAAATGGTAACAATTATTCCAAATGGATGTATCTCCACATGTCATGACTACTTAAAGAACATTTCCATTGAAGATACTCCTGAACCAAGTTTGGATGACAACACCCTCACTCACGCCTTGGAAGATGAAGCCCCTTTACAAGCTCCTTGCAAGGAACCCAAATTTTCTTTTTGAGCTTAATGGCCCCCCAATAGCTCCCCACCATTTTGACCAAAATAAAGGGGCTCTCATTATAAATTTTGAAAAATTCGCCCTTCTAATTGCACTTGATTGATTGGTGATTTCCCCTATCTTCGTTATTTGGGATTTATGCTTCTTGCCATGACTTAACATATCCTTTATCTCAATCCTTGGTGTTGCTTCCTTTGATGGTTTGATCGTGAGTGGTTTTCCTCATCAATTTCCATGATGCATTTTTCCTTTACTTCTCCTAAAAGCTCTCAAATAGCTTATAATTTGCTTAGTCTCGATATCTGATTTCAAAAGTTATATATGTTTGGGCAACTTTTTCCACATTAGAAATGTAAATCACATGCATGTAAGTTTATTTATAATTCTACAAAAATATTAATCTAATTAATTAAATTAATAATATTTAACTAATACATATTTATATATATAGTATTGTACATGTTATACTATATATGTGATATATATAATTTATTATTTAAATAAATTGTATTATATATATTCTTATTTCATACACAATTACATTATTATATAATAATAAAATATATAAGATATATGTATAATATATTAATATTATATATATCATATATTATATATATATATATTTATATTGGAAATAAATTATATTATATAAGTTCTTATTTCATGCCAAATAAAATGCCATGTAAGTAACATATATGAAAATGGAAAGATTTTATTGATAAACAAAAACACAAAAATTACATATATGCATTACATATTGTAAATAATATAATAAATCGACCCACATTACGAATAGAACCATTCACTACATGGAGCAAGTTTTAAGTGAATAAGTGCACATAACAAAATAGTGCTACACGAATCCTTTCTAAATACTTTTTGAATTCTTTGAAAAGCCACCATTATATGTATGATAAAGTTATAACTAAAAGAAAAAGGCAAAAGATGATATATTTTTTTGAGATTCGAAATATCGATAACAAAAAATGATATTTTTTGTCTTTCGAATATTTGGAATCGATTGGGGCAAAAAAAACTCTTACGTGTTTCTGCAACTGCAAAATATAAAAAATAAAACAATGAAATTTAAAGCAAAAAAATGATAGATTTTTTGAGATTCCAAACATCGACAAAATTAAGTGAAAAATATGATACTCTTTCTCTCTCTGCAAAATGCAAAAGATAAAAACAATGAAGTTTATTCGTTTTCGTAAGGTGAGTGTATACGGGTTGACAAGAATGGAAACATGTAAGCAATGCAAATTATGTATTATGATAATTTAAATACGCCAGCAAAATGAGGACGCACAGATTTGCATCAAAATAAATTATAATGGTGTGAACGCAAGAAAATAAATTATAATACGTAACAACACTCTCATGCATTATAACGGTCTCTAAAAATATTCTAAATGTGTTGGCACCCTTATTCCTCTGGCCACTTGGGTCATTTGATGGGTTTACTATGCCCAACAGGCCGCAAACCAAGCTGATTCATTCCAACGATAGCGATTTATTTTCCACTTCAGCTTAGTCCAATAAAAATATGCATTACATATCAAAAGTCGATGTGAATGTGTATTAAATCCGCAATAAAAAGGTTTTATATTAAGTAGGTTTGGAATAACTATTTGTGTGGCCAGTATTATAAAGAAAATATTATTGTTAAAAATGCCTAAGTTGTTAATAGGTATTAAATGAGTTGTGTTGTATAGGTATTAAATGAGTTGTGTTGTATAAGAGTTGTGTTTTAGTGAGATTTTTTGGAAGTTTGTTTGTGGGTATTTTTCGGTTTTTCCAGGGTCTTGAATCCATATATACAGTCAAAAAGATCAGTTTAAGTAACACAAATCAAGATTTCACTTCAAAATTTTTTGTCAGATTCAGACACTTGAAAGTCCAAAAAAATCGCACTAAAGACAATTCTGGTTGTATATACTCGCCATTAAATATTGGCATGCTAGTTATCCAACCCTAAGCATATACAACCCTGCTTATTTAATACCCAGGCCACTTATTTGTTGTCAATACTATGGGTTAGATGGCAATTATCTAACCCTAAGCATATACAGCCCCGATTATTTAATACCCGGGCCACTTATTTGTTGTGAATACTATGGGTCAGATTCCAACACTGGAAAGTCCAAAAAAATCACACTAAAGACAACTCTGGTTGTATATACTCACCATTAAATTTTGGCATGCCAGTTATCTAACCCTAATCATATACAACCCTGCTTATTTAATACCTAGGCTACTTATTTGTTGTCAATATTATGGGTACTAGGTTACAAACACAGGCGGCAGAGCAACCAACTTGATTAATGTGTCTAATCATTGTGCTTTTTTGCCGAAAGTTATGGAAATTTCGGCTATATTTTGAAAAAAACTCTCAACAAATTTTGTAAATCCAAGTAAAAGCCGTTAATTTCATAATTTTAGGTGCTTTAGAATTTTCTGATGATACTAAATCTATTTCCATGATCAAAAGCATGATTCAAAGGCTGAGTCTACAAATTTTTTTTAAAAAAAATTTGTCCCGATTCCAATCAATTTTAGCAATCCACTTTTAGCCCTCCAGAGGATTCACAAAAAGCTTTTGTTTCTCACATGAATTAATTATTTCAGTCGTCATGCAGCATATCGAATTCTGAGGACAAATCGAATTCTGAGGACAAAGCTTCAAGACGACAATGAATTTTAATTGTTAGATGTCACAGCTGACACGCATGCATGTTTTTACTAGTTTTGCAATCCATGTCACATCGCCAGCACTCCGTCACACTGATGGATATGGAGTTGTCTATAATGCGACTTTTTGGAGATTCCGGTGACGGAATCCGGCAGAAGAAATGAGGTTAAATCTTGATTTTTCGCAGTTAAAATGGTTTTTTAACTGCATATTTGGATTCAGCGCCCTGGAAAACCCCTGGGAGCATTGATTGTGCAGAAACTAGCTATCAAACTTGGGATTCCAATGAATTGCTGCCGGATTTTGACCAGAAAAATCCGCCGGAAAAACTTTCAAAAAAATAGCGTTATAGACTACTGCGATGGATATTCCATTTAACCTAACTTCTTGTCCATTCATTCCACGTTACCAACACCACGCTTTGCCACTTGCTCTAAATGTTGCCACGACCTCGACCTGCCCTCTTCCACGCAATCAAACAACGTCGAGTTGTGCCACGTATAGAACGCCAGAGGATCAACCTCGCCGGATTGGTAACGTAACTCCTGGCCAAAATTAATGAGATAGTAGAATCATTAAGAATCTCCATTAACCAACGCCATTTTCCAACTTAACATTACTCCGTTACCAAAACAGGTGTAATGATAAATATGAATCATTGTGATATTCGTTACTCTTGAACGCCACGGTTTCGCCAACCTAATGGTTTTCAATATCCTATTCTCCCATATCTAAGCTAAATGCAACCGCCATCCGGATTTCTTGTTTCACACATCGCTAGGCCAACAGTCTTATCACATCTCTCTTTCATTTTTGGAAATGCTACATTATCCTGCGAATATTGGCAGTGATTTTATGATAATCATCCAGAGCAGACAAAAACTGGGTGATCATTCATTATTCTGTCATAGAAATTTTGATATATGTTTTGGATTTTTATAATAGAAAATGCTTTTTAATGGCTCATTTTGTTATGCAGGTTAAACCAAATATGTTGAACACCAAAGCGATGGATCTGAATAAGGCGCTTGGGTGGATTGATCAAATCAAAAGATTATATTAGCATTTGCACCAGATGTTGCAAAGAAAAAGCAGTAAGGCATAAAGTGCGGAAATCTATTTTGTATAGTCTCTAGAGAAATCACAAGTTTCTATTCTGTATAGTCTCTAGAGAAATCACAACGTTTCCATGAAGAGTTTCAATGATCGGTAGAAAAATAAACATCAAACCACACAAAAAGAGTCATAGTCCAGGAACTATGTGGATACACTCCAATTAAACATATTTCAGCATTTATGTGTTAGATGCTACACTAAAAGAGAGTCATAGTCGAGCAAACATGCAGATATATTCGCAATAAACATTATTTCAGAATGATATACTCCCAATAAACACTTTCAGAATTTCTTGTATTTGATGTGACAGTACATTGATTTCTTTGAAGGTTTTCTATGTTGTGACCTACTGAACATAACAATTAAAAGGAATGGTCAATAGGAGCTTTCTTTCCACCCTCCGACCTCCTCCGTTGGTGCTTCCTCACAGCAATCTTCTTCTTCCTGCAATTTCCAATCACCATAATATGAAAAAACATATTTAAGTTCATAGAATTGAAGTAATTTGATGGAAATTTATATGAAAAAACACAATTACATGTTAGAGTTATGGAATCTAAATTAATTTGATAATAAATTCTGGGAATATTTTAGAATTTGAGAATATGATAGAATCTGCCTGGTCAATTTGTTTGATCTGTTTCACCTTAATCTTATTTGTAATCTCTCTAAGATTCTCATATTCTACAATATGCATGGATCTTGAATATACTCAAAACCTACCATATTCATGGATCCATGAGATTCTAGAAAAGTATTTAACTTTAAAGTTTAAACTTTGTATTGCTCCCTAAGATTCTCAAATTCTATATACATATATCTTGAATATTCTCAAAATCTACAATACATCCTTTATATCCATAGATCTTTTATATCCTTAAATCTATTAAATTCTAAAAAGATATTTAACTTTAAAAGATCTAGAAGGAATAAGTTTAAACTTTTTATTGAAATTATCTTCTTACATCTTTAAAACAAAATTTGAAAATGAAATTTACATTGATTGGTCAATATCCAGAGCTAATATGAATCCATCCTATTACCATTCAAAAAAAGGTTTCTGACATAAAGAGCCTCTGCATATTTAGAATCTACCGTAATAGTGAATGTGAGGCCAACTTTTATCTCCCCACAGTAGTTCTGGTCTGGAAGGACAACATTGTAGGAAGTCGGGGGTAGGCTTCCTTCCATGAATACTCCCTCCATGGGAATGTTGTCCACCACATTCAGAAATATAAAGATATATGATCAGAAAACAGAAATATTGAAAAACGATGAAAGACTGCAGGATCTGAAAAAATGACTGAGATCATAATGCTGGAGACTCATCTGCACCTTGCTTCCCCAACGAAGTCATCCGTGTTTCCACTATCGTTGTCCATTATTTTTAAGGTGAGTTTAGTAACCTCGTCGGCTACAGTGAAAACAAATTGCTCATTCCACTTGGGATTGCTACCTTTACCTGCAATTTCAGAGATCCGATCTATTAATTTTTAACTCTATATATTTTTGGGGGAAAATTTTGTGAAATCTCCCTACTTCCCCTGCATATAGAAAAGATTTGTGTAATTTCTTCTTCCCATAGATAATCCAGGGGCACTCAGTCATAACTAAGACCTCACCACGAACTCTTTCTTAAAAAGATGTAACCATTTTCTCCATTGTTTGAAAAGCATTTAAACCATGGATACCTATAAACAAACTTAAAAATTATGCTAACCGAAGGATTTTATCAGAGATTGGGGATCTATTTATCAAGGACTAGTCAGCCATGTTCTCAATAATATCTGTTCTCAATACACGACTAAAATCATAGGAATATGCATACTCAAGATAAAAACATTTATATTTTAAAGAAAGGCAAGACAAATTTCTAGCTATCTCCCCTGACTTGTTCAGATGTGGGAGCAAAGTTATTGGTTACCTTCTACAATATTAAGGGCACAGTGCTTCAAGGTTGCAACATCTGATGAATCCCTCAACCTGTTGCCACGAACCTGGTATAATTCAAGTTTTTACCAAGTCATGGATACTTCAAGAAAACTAAGATGGCCAATGTTGCAATGGTCACACTTAAGCTTTACAAACTAATAATAGAACCAGTTTCACTGTACATGGCTATTTCTATCTTGACACAAACACCTGTGTTGTTAATGCAAGTAGGGTCATACCACATGATATCTTGAACAGAACCAGTCAATTGCAATCCACCAGCCTGTCAAACAACCCCATTATTTAATGAGCTTCTGAACTACTGATTTTCTTACCTCATGGGATAAAGAATAGTTGGTCAGATGGCATGTCTCCACATTCACAGCTAATAATCGACATAAATTAAGAATACGGTCTGTGGAAATTCCCTGTTTCCATAAAACAAACATATATTAAAATCTACTGTCGAACCAAACATAACTATCCATATGTCTGGATGCTGCAAGATTGGATTATATTCATCATAATTCTTAAAGCTGGATCGAACATCTATGACAAGACTTATGTTACCACCTACCGTCATAAGCACTGGATAATATTTTTTATGAGATAGCGTACCTTTAAAATAACTTGAGAATCATCTGGAGTGTTCACTGTGACGTCTAGCACGGTAGGTAGGACTGCAAGCAACAAACGATACCATATAGTCATTGGTTGCACCATACCAATTTCTTATTTTTAAAAGAAAACGAAGACCTCATATTTGTATTGATATAAAAGTACTAAGATCAAATGAACTTGTGAATAGCCAAGAAGCTGCCCACAGCTGGTCTTTGCCTTTTCAACCAATTAATCACATCGAGATCAGAGAGAACAACCACAGAAATGCAATGACAGGGCATCGAAGAGTAACCACAACACGGCCCATGTGATGCCACAACCAAAATAATTAGAAAAAGGATACAGAGTATTTCTTGAAAAAGGATATGAAGTATTTCTTAAAGATGTAAATCATAATATGACTCATCACAAATAATTTTTCTGAGATTCAGAAGGTTACAAGCAAAGGCAAGAACTCAACCCCAAGATTTCTCCAGGTGCTTCTCTATCCATTTTCATTCTATTCAAACACAATACTGAAGAATTATTTGAAATATCCCTCTACTAGGACTATTACAAACCTTCCAACTCAATGATCTGTCAATTTGACATGCAACATATGATGCCAGTCCAGAATCCGTTGTTTGCAAGAAAAAACCAACTTAAGGAAGAAGTCTAGACCTTGAATATAGGAAGAAATAAAAACAGCATCCTTCTATTTAAAGAAATCATGAAATGGAACACATACCTTCTCCATTTTCCCAAGATCCAAACCTTCGAAATTATTTAAGGTAAGATATGGAGGCAATGCGAATCTACATTTTTGACAAAGAAAAATCAATAGAAGTCAAAAACAATTATGGATCTAGAATTGAATCTCAACACAGAGGTGTGCCTTACTATCTAGCATGTATGAGTGGATATCACAATGAGACTTTTCAGAACATTAGATACCTCATTGTCAGACAAGGGATGAACAAAGAGGAATCCCAGATAAAATGGAGACTTCTGACATATTTTAAGTTTGATACATTATAGGTGCTAAATGCTTTTTCTAACCCTAGCGCCACTTCTGATCCTAAAAGAATTCCACAATGTTCTGATTTTTATTGAGAGCTAGATTATTATCAACTAACCTTGGTGGCATTTCATATTATAGTGAATTTTCATTTGCTATTATTCCAAATAGTCTGCAGGCATATTCAAAAGTATCCCATTGGCTTGGTAATTGCTCAAGTCCCTGAAATTGAAGCCATCACCAGTGAGGCTGATTTCTCCATGCCTTTTAGAATGACCGTGTATGAAACTATAGACCTTGAAAGTCTTTTCTATATTTTCAGAAGGATACAAACACCAGGAATAAGAAAATGAAGGAAAGTGAAAGTTGCAGGTTTTTTTTAGCAGAAGCATCATAGATGTGAACGAAGGTTGTTACATCAAAGAACTAAAGAGCGATTATACAAGATCTCCATCTCTACATAAGCAAGGAGAGCTAGAATATAGAGTTTGGTTCCAACTTCAAGAAATATAACTTTGAAAGTGAAAACGAGAAGTTTAGGAATAGGAATCAACTTTCTGTGAGGTGTTAAATTATTTGGGATTCTTTGAGTTTGTCGGCAAATCTAAAATAGAATTAATTTTCACTACCTATTTCTAATGTCAGACTCCCTCTGCCCAAGTCGAGGTGTGCCCATAGTCAGTGCAATTTCCCTAAAACCAGCCATTTCCGCTCTTCTAACAAGTTGTGCAACAACATTCCTACTCTTGTAAAGCTGCCAGCAATGACATCTAAATTTTAACACCACTCATACATCCACATTTAGTAAACCCAACGCAATATAACTGATCTTACCATTGGTTTAGGACCCTATAATACAATTGGATGGATATGAACTCAATTACATCTCAAAAAAAAAGGGGAAGACAATCATATGGGTGGAAATGATAAACTTACATAAAGTTGAAAAAAGCAAATGCCTGGTCTAGTTGAAGCAACTTCTTCAACACTTGATGTAACCCATGAAGAAAGCGTCTAAAACAAATATGTCCAAGCCTCAATTTTTATCAACACAACAAACTATTTCAAAATCCAAAATCATTATAATTTCTTAAATCCTTAATAGCTAGAAGGAAATTAAAACATTCAGAAGATCGATCCCACAAAGAGAAGATTGATGCCAAAACCATTATAGTTCCAGCAGCTCTTGCAGGAGCATACTCTCCTGTAAAAGACGATGGATTCATTTTCAGAAAATATATGCATCAAAATAGGATTTTAACTGTAATACAATAATCTAATGCATACCTTCGGGATGAGCCATCTTTTGCATGGCAGTTGGAGCAATCATAATAGGCATTGATATCTTGAATCCCAACACAGTGGTACTCAGATCCACCTTTGTTACATCAACCAATATATGGGGACGGAACCTGATACATACAACATCAACCAAAATCTTTGTGATAATGTCAATTCCCCTGATGCTTGTAATGAAAGAGGTGCCATAATGTTCAAAAGTTTGGCCCAAGACAGGGTGACTAAAATTGAAAATTAGAGCTATTCAATGTTTATCTAATCTGATTGCAGTCATAAAGATGGTGAAAAAATAGATATGGGAGCTGAAGGTACATCTTTTTCAAATGACTATGTATTACCTAAAGGTATAGTAGCTAAAGAGGGGATATTGTGGAATCCATAAGAAACTCATAATATGCAAGCGATTGAAGGGCTATCTTTGTAAAAAAAAAAAAAAAAAACGATGCAGAAACAAATTAAACGAGATTTCTTGTAGATATACATGAAATGGAAAAAAGAGAACAAGAGAACCCACCATAATAGGCATTTGCCAAGCTTCCATGTGGAATGTAGTCATAAACCAGTAGTTTTTCCTCTATACCCCAATAGAAAGCTCGGAGGTGAACAATGTTGGGATGTTTAACCCTACCGATTGCTTTAGCTTCTGCTTCAAAATCCTTGTACCTTTCCAAACCACCATCACCAAGTCGCCTTACTGCAGAAGTCAGCCCATCTTCCAGAACTGCCTTATACAATATAGTATAACCATTGGCACCCAATATATATGCGGACAAACTAAAATGGAAATACATAGCCTGATGTCGAACAACCATTCTGTAATAGATTGCAATTCATGTAGCCATCCCGCGACAGACCGAAGTCCAAAAGTGGACCTGTGACAGTCCAAGGCATCTAGTGGTGATAATCCAAGCCCTTTTAAGGTTGAGCGAGACCTCATGGAATCATCTCATGGGTCCTGTAGCAGACTGGGTATGTTCTAAGAGTCAGAATATCATTTGCTACCTTACGATTGATATGAAGGGTTTCCTGAAGTCGATTTCCATAGATCTAAGGTTCTGGAATATAGTATCGTCGAGCGAGGGAAAGTGCAAGGTCTCCACATGGGGAAGCACCTGGAAGTAGCATAGCGTCGAGCGAGGGCAAGCATCGATCTGCTAGGTCACATCGTATACCGGTCTAATCAATTGGATGGGTAAGATTATTTTCATCGTCTAACACTTAATCAAAGGCTCAGAAATGTACACGCAACCCAAGAGGAAAGTTGATTTCAAAGGGAAATGCCTTATGGTGTAATTAAAAATTAAAGGTTAATAATTAATAATTAAACTACGTGCTAAAAGAAGAAATCAAAGGAAAGTCGTGCCCAAATGTTGCCTTTAGACGATCGGTACCCCATTGGGTTTTCCACTCCGTTCATTATTACAACCCAATTGCTATCAAAATTTTATCACCATTCAAAATGTAGAGCTACAAAACAAGTTTTTCATTTTCTGTCATATGGCACAAACCAGTTTCAAGCAAATATTTCGTTTTTATGTATAGTCTCTAGAGAAATCACAACGTTTCCATGAAGAGTTTCAATGATTGGTAGAAAAGATAAACATCAAACCACACAAAAAGAGTCATAGTCTAGGAACGATGTGGATACACTCCAAATAAACATATTTCAGAATTTATGTGTTAGATGCAACACTAAAAGAGAGTCATAGTCGAGGAAACATGCATATATACTGCCAATAAACATTATTTCAGAATGATATAATCCCAATAAACATTATTTCAGAATTTCTTGCATTTGATGCGACAGTACATTCGATTTCTTTGAAGGTTTTCTATGTTATGTGACCTACTGAACATAACAATTGAAAGGAATGGTCAGTAGGAGCTTTCTTTCCACCCTCCGACCTCCTCCGTTGCTGCATCCTCACAACAATCTTCTTCTTCCTGCAATTTCCAATCACCATAATATGAAAAAACATATTTAAGTTCATAGAATTGAAGTAATTTGATGGGAATTTATATGAAAAAATACAATTATATGTTAGGGTTATGGAATCGAAATTAATTTGATAATAAATTCTGGGAATATTTTAGAATTTGAGAATATGATAGAATCTGCCTGGTCAATTTGTTTGACCTGTTTCACCTTAATCTTGTTTGTAATCTCTCTAAGATTCTCATATTCTACAATATTCATGGTTCTTGAATATACTTGACACCTACCATATTCATGGATCCATGAAATTATAGAAAAGTATTTAAATTTAAAGTCTAAACTTTGTATTTCTCCCTAAGATTCTCAAATTCTATAATATTCATATATCTTGAATATTCTCAAAATCTACAATACATATTTTATATCCATGGATCCTTTATATCCTTAAATCCATTAAATTCTAAAAAGATATTTAACTTTAAAAGATCAAGAAGGAATAAGTTTAAACTTTTTCTTGAAATTATCTTCTTACATCTGTAAAACAAAATTTGAAAATGAAATTTACAGTGATTGGTCAATATCCAGAGCTAATATGAATCCATCCTATTACCATTCAAAAAAACGTTTATGATATAAAGAGCCTCTGCATATATAGAGTCTACCTTAATAGTGAAGGTGAGGCCAACTTTTATCTCCCCACAGTAGGTCTGGTCTGGAAGGACAACATTGTAGGAAGTCAGGGGTAGGCTTCCTTCCATGAATACTCCCTCCAAGGGAATGTTGTGCACCACAATCAGAAATATAAAGATATATGATCAGAAAACAGAAATATTGAAAAACGATGAAAGACTGCAGGATCTGAAAAAATGACTGAGATCATAATGCTGGAGACTCATCTGCACCTTGCTTCCCCAACGAAGTCATCCGCGTTTCCACTATTGCTGTCCATTATTTTTAAGGTGAGTTCAGTAACCCCGTCGGCTACAATGAAAACAAATTGCTCATTCCACTCGGGATTGCTACCTTTACCTGCAATTTCAGAGATCTGGTCTATTAATTTTTAACTCTATATATTTTTGGGGGAAAAATTTGTGAAATCTCCCTACTTCCCCTGCATATAGAAAAGATTTGTGTAATTTCTTCTTCCCATTGATAATCTAGGGGCACTCAGTCATAACTAAGACCTCACCACAAACTCTTTCTTAAAACGATGTAACCATTTTCTCCAATGTTTGAAAAGCATTCAAACCCTGGATACCTATAAACAAACTTAAAAATTATGCGAACGGAAGAATTTTATCAGAGATTGGGGATCTATTTATCAGAGACTAGTCAGCCATGTTCTCAATAATATATGTTCTCAATACACGGCTAAAACCATAGGAATATGCATACTCACCAGACGCAACGCTGCTCTTCTGTTGCTGTGTTCGGCACTGGATAATGACATAGGGATCCATATTACCTGCAACCATAACCACATCAGAGAAAAATTAAATCAAAGATCCAACTGAACATACACCAGCACACATAATTCAGTTGTCTCTTTAGCAATATTCGAATCCATCCTATTACCATTCAAAGAAACGTTTCTGATATAAAGAGCCTCTGCATATATAGAATCTACCTTAATAGTGAATTTGAGGCTAACTTTTATCTTCCCACAGTAAGTCTGGTCTGGAAGGACAACATTGTAGGAAGTTGGGGGTAGGCTTCCTTCCATGAATACTCCCTCCAGGGGAATGCTATGCACCACAATAAAAAATATAAAGATATATGATCAGAAAACAAAAATATTGAAAAACGATGAAAGACTATAGGATCTGAAAAAATGACTGAGATTATAATGTTGGAGACTCATCTATCCTTGCTTCCCCAACGAAGTCATCCGCGTTTCCACTATCGCTGTCCATTATTTTTAAGGTGAGTTCAGTAACCTCGTCGACTACAGTGAAAACAAATTGCTCATTCCACTCGGGATTGCTACCTTTACCTGCAATTTCAGAGATCCGATCTATTAATTTTTAACTCTATATATTTTTGGGGGAAAATTTTGTGAAATCTCCCTACTTCCCCTACATATAGAAAAGATTTGTGTAATTTCTTCTTCCCACGGATAATCCAGGGGCACTCGGTCATAACTAAGACCTCACCACGAACTCTTTCTTAAAACAATGTAACCATTTTCTCCATTGTTTGAAAAGCATTTAAACCCTGGATACCTATAAACAAACTTAAAAATTATGCAAACGGAAGAATTTTATCAGAGATTGGGGATCTATTTATCGGGGACTAGTCAGCCATGTTCTCAATAATATATGTCCTCAATACACGGCTAAAACCATAGGAATATGCATACTCACTGGATGCAACGCTGCTCTTCTGTTGCTGAGTTCGACACTGGATAATGACATAGGGATCCATGTTACCTGCAACCACAGCCACATTAGAGAAAAATTAAATCAAAGATCCAACTGAACATACACCAATACACATAATTCAGCTGTCTCTTTAGCAATATTTGAATCCAAAGATTTATCAGATCGCCTAAAACACAAGAGATCGGCTCAGATGATAATATATTACAGAGGAAATTAGTGTTTTGCAGCCCCTCGGCAGTGTTTTGCAGCCCCTCGGCGTTGATGAGCAGCACCTCCAGAGTTCCCCTCGGCATATTTATTCTTTTCCTTCTACCTCCTGAAGTGGATTTCCACAGATCCAAGGTCCTGGAATATAGTATCGCCGAGTGAGTAGCGTCGAGCGAGGGCAACCATCTATCTGCAAGGTCGCATCGTATACTGGTCTAATCAATTGGATGGGTAAGATTATTTTCATCCTCTAACACTTAAATCAAAGTCTCATAAATGTACACGTAACCCAAGAGGAAAGTTGATTTCAAAGGGAAACGCCTTACGACGTAAATATACAGGACGAAGTGTCAGCAAATGCTACTGAAATTTCTATTTCACCAATTTTACCTAGTCAATGGGGCTTCCACATCATCAATTCAACCTGGACATTTGATATTTTCCTTCTTTGATCTCCTAAGCCATCTTATCTTCAAAGATTAGCTTCATATTTGATTAAAAACAAGGCAAATTATAGCTTTCGATGCAGTTAATGCTTACCGAGATCGATATTTTTAGGAAACTGAAATCGCATTTGAAGATTTTAGAAGCCTAAGATTTATTTTGTAAAAGGAAGGGGTGAGTCTCCTTAAAGGAGAAAAAGATCGTTCTCTCCAAAATGATTTCCTTAGTAAACTGTGTTTCTCAGAGGAATAAGAATGGAGGCTCTACTAGTAGTTGGCAAATCAACATTTTTAATGAAGGAGTGACGGGTGAATTTGGGAAATGGTCTCAAAGCTCTGTAGGAATTTTTTTGTCAAAGTAATAGAAGCTATACTCATTTCTATTTATCGCTCTTTTTTTGTGACTTTGAATGCAAAATGAACTGCTTTTTCAGTCTTCCATTTAATTTCTTATAATAATACTTTTTTAAATGTCTTTAGTAAAATTATTGTTATGTTTTCATTTAATCTATGATGATGTAGGATTAAAAGTATTTTCTGGTTGTCATGATTGTTATCTGATTCTTATTAAATGATTTTAATGTAGAATAAATTCTATAATTTTATCGTTTATTTACATACATAATCAATTCATAGTAGGATTTCATTTTATTTATTTTCAACTTGTGACTGAGTAGTTGTATGTCTATGATTACTTGATTACATTAAGATTAGTTTTAGTTTAGCTTTTCTTTTATGATCATATTTAAATTATTTTGGGAATTTAGATGAGTTTAAACTAAGACTTTTCTAGCGGAGTGAAATTATTCCCATGGTTAATGGAGTCTCTAAACCTGGGAGGGACTATTTAAAAAACTTAGGTTGTAGGAAGAACTTCGGTCTGGACCACATCTCCTTGTTGGCATATGGTCCAAAGGGCCCATCAAGAGTGCTCTATTAGGTTTCTTGACACCTCAAACCTTGAAATTGTTTGGCTACGTCAAGCATCACAAAGTGATCATTTTTTTATTGATAGTTGCAACTCTCACAATTTTATCCATAGGGGAGTGATATAAGGTACCCAATGTTACGTACAACCTCTATGTAATATTGACATTATATCACCATTGGTGGTATGATGAAATGTGGGGGATGTTGTGAAGTGAAATGCTACAAGTTGGTGATTTTCATCTCAAAACTCACATGCTTTTTATTGAAATGGGTGGTTTTGACATACTTCTTGGGGCATAATTATTATGCACTTCAGGACTAATCACCATGGATTTCAAATAAGTATACATGATCTTCATGCAACAAGGATGTAAACATACTAAAGGGGATTACATTTGGTTCCCCTAAATTTTTCATATCTCATCATATGGAAAAGTTGTTGAAGAAAGGCCATTAAAGTGTTATTGTATAGTTTAATGCCATAGAAGTAGTCAATGCCACACCAGAAGATGTTCACCTTATATTCACCTTGATTTATAGTGGTTTCTATCTAAACATCAAAAGCTATTTGAAATGACACAAGGTTGAAAACCTTCATATGTTGAACATGAACATGGAATTCCCATCATTCCTTGTAGTCAACTTCCCAAGAGCATCCTTCTTAATGCCCTTTTGCAAAAAAAATAAAAATTTTAAAGATTATTCAGGAATTGTTGAAGGCATGAGTCATGCATCCCAATACTAGCCCACACTCATCACCAACGGTCATGGTATTATAGAAGTAATGTAACTTGTGCACATGCTATGATTTTAGGGATCTCAATAACTTAACCTTTAAGGACAAATTTCCTACCTCGTGATGAACTTTGTAGAGCCAAGTTTTTCATAAACTCGGCCTTCATTCTAGATACCACCATATCATGATGAAATAGAAAGCCACCCCTAAGACCTTTTTCATACACGTGAAGCTCATTATGACTTTTTTAGACTTTACAAAGTTTCATCAACCTTTCAAAGCCTCATGAACAAGACATTTCACCCATTCATATGTATTTTCTGTGCTAGTATTCTTCGATGATATTTTAATTTATAACAAAACAAGGGAACATGACATAAGGCATGTTGATTGAGCACTACAACGCTTATAGGATCGCTAGGTATTCATAAAATGATCCATATGTGATTTTGGGGCTTCATAGGTTGAATACTTGAGTCACATTTTAAGTCAGGAGGGAGTATGAGTTGATCCTGTTATGAAACCAGCTCACAAAAAGATAAAAAAGATAGATCAACGCCTTAGAATTCAGCCTCTTCGAGGGGGCAACCTCCTTTACATTACACAAATGAATGATTCTTCGATGATTCAAATGACAAAACCTCCTTTCTATATATAGAAGTCTAAGGGGTCACAATATAACCAAGCCGACCTAATAATAATAATATAAAGGCACAAAAATAACAATAAAGGGATTCTATGGGGCACAATAATAACAATATGGGGACAATAGGGGCACAACAATATTA